>RJWT010000494.1:0-44729 GCA_004365215.1 Cuniculus paca
TGAAAGTGAAACTGTAGAAACAGATATTACATGCAAATAAAACCCCAAAGTGTATAGGAATTGCTATAATCATATCAGATAGGCATTGTGATGCATGCGTGTAGTCTCAGCATCTGGGAGACTGAGGAAAGAGGATAACAAGTTTGAGTCCAGCCTGGGCAGCTTTGGTATTTATCAAGACCTTGTCTCAGAACAAAAAATTTTAAAAATGAACTGGCACTGTAACTCAGGCAGAGGTTCTAGGTTCAGTACTCAGTAACACACACACACACACACGTACATATACACATAAAATGTCAAAAACTGTGAAGAAAAGGAAAGAAAAAGAAGATACCTTTATAATGATTAAAAAATCAATTCAACAAGAACATATATACAACAATTGTGTACATATGTGTACCTAATACTGGAGCACTCAGTTTTATAAAACAAACATTATTAGCTCTAAGGAAGAGATTGGTTTCAAGATAATTGCTGCATCCAACACAGCTCTTGAAATTCTGAAGGGAGGATGAAGAAATGAAGACAAGAGTCAAGATGCAGAAAGCTGAGGTCAGGTGGAGCCTCTCCCCTGATGGGAGAATGTACTGCCCAGCACCTGCAGCTCATTTTATTTATACAATCAGCGGAACAGAATGCCTTGGTGGTTTCACAGAGAACAAGAGGGGAAATGCCTATAATGTCTAAGGTGAAGGTCAAGTCACTATATACATCAGCTCCCTGAGCTACACACTTCTCATTTGGTGCCCTGCCAAACTCATGAGAGGCAGTGGCCTTGCCCTAGATACCTGAAGTACAGACTTCTTTGCTCTCAACAGACAATAGTAGTAGTGACCTAACCATCCCATGTTCATCAGTGGGCACATCACCCAGACAATATATCAAGAATGAAACATCAGAGTTAAGCAACAATACAGACCAAATGAATGTTATAGACATTTACAGAACAGCTCATCCAACAGCTATAGAATACACTTTTTATTACCACATGAAACATTCTCTAGAATAACTCATAGATTTAGTCATAAAACAAATCTTTATGCATTTTTAAAATTTAAATTACATCATGTATGTTTTCTGAACACAATGGAATAGAACTAGAAATCAACGTAAAAAAAGGTTTGTAAGTTATACAGATGCACATATTGAACAATATGCACTTTAACAAATAATAGGTCATTGTTGAAATAAAATGGAAATAAAACTTTTAAACAAATAAAAAGGGAAGCTGCTTAGTAAATATTATGTGATACATCAAAAGCAGCATTAAGATGGAAGTTTATAACAAGTACTTACATCAAATATAAAGATTTCGGATCACCTATCAATGCATCTCAAGATTCTAGAAAAACAAGAACAATCCAAAAAAAAAAAACCCACAAAATTAGTAGAAGGAAAGGAAAAGCAAGCACAGAACAGAGTAGAAATAAATAAATCAAAACTGAAAAAATACAAATCATCAATGAAATGAGGAATTGGTTTTTCAAAAAGATAAAATCAGTAAACTAATAGCTAGGCTAACCAAGAAAAATGGAGAGCACCTAAGGTAAAAATAAAAAAAGTAGATGAAGAAGACATTGTAGTTGATATGACAGAAATACAAAGGATAATTAGGAAATAGTAAAAACAACTATATATCATACTAGAAAACCTAGTAAAGGAAATGGGTAAATTTTTGAGCATGTACAACCAACCAAAATTCAACCACAAAAACAGAAAACTAACTTCAGCAGACTAAGAGTACATGAGATTAACTCTCTTATTAAAAGTTTCCCAACTAAGAAAATCCCATGTCCTGATAGATTTCACTGTTAATTCTACCAAACTTGTAAGGAAGTACTATCCCCTATTCTCAGACTATTCAGGAAAATAAAAATTGAAAGAGAAAGAATTTCACTAAATTTGTTCTACAAAATCAACATTTCCTTGATATGCAAATCAGACAAAGACACAAGAACAATGACAAAACAAAAAGAACAAAGCTGGAGGCAGTGGGAAAAAAGACAGACTCTTCAATACATGATGCCAGGAAAACAGGCTATCAATAGGCAGAAGACTGAAACTGGACCTCTATATCTCATCCTATGCGAAAATCAACTCAAAGGGCCAGGGACTTAGCTCAGCAGCTCTCAGAGGCTCAAGCGCTTTCCTGATAAGCACGAAATCGTGAGTTCAATCCCTGGTATCAAAAAAAAAAAAAAAAAAACTCAAAATGAATGAAAGACCTAAATGTAAAACCTGAAAATGTGAAACTACTAGCAGAAAGTATAGACACTTCAAAACATTTGTATAGACAGTGATTTTTATTGAGATCACAGATATATAGGCGACAAAAGCAAAAATAGACAAATGGGATTATATCAAACCAAGAAACTTTTGTACAGCCAGGGAAACAATCAGCAAAGTAAATAGACAACTGCAGAATGTGGGAAAGTATCTGTGAACTGCTCTTTTGACAAAGGATGAATATCCAGAAGATGTAAGGAACTTCTAAAAACCTCAAAAATCTAATTTCAAAGTGTGCAAATGATTTGAGTTGACACTTCTCAAAAAAGATATATATCCAATGTCATTAAACAACAGGAAACGTAAATCAAAATCAGAATGAACTACCACCTCATCCAAGTTACAATGGCTATCATCAAAAGATAAAATTAATAAGGATGTATAATGATATGTAGAAAAAGGAAACCTTATACTCTGTTGGAAGGGATGAAATTAGTAGAACCACTATGTAGAATAGTGTGCATCTTTCTCAGAAAACTAAAAATAGATCTCCTATATAATCCAGGAATCTCACTTCTGGGTGTATAGCCAAAGAAAGTGAAATAAGCATATCAAAGAAATATTAACACTCCCATGTTCATGGAAGCATTATTTGTAAGAGCCAAGATTTGGAATCAATGCAGGCCCCATCAACAGTTGAATGGATAAATAAAATGTGATACATACATATTGGCAGAACATTATTCAGCAAATGAAATACTACTACTTTCAGCCAAATGGATGAAACTGGAAAATATTATGTTCAATAAAAGGCATTAGACACAGAAAGACAAATAACATATATTCTGTCTCATATGTGGAAGCTAAAAATGTTGATCTGAATTTGTAGTACAGATTACTGGAGACTGAGAAGGCCAGCGAATGTGAACATAGATGAAGACCGAATAATGGTTAGCCAAACACAGTTAAATAGAGGGAATAAATTTTATTGTTTCATAGCACAGTGGAGTGACTATAGTTCACAATAATATTACATATTTCATAAAGAACTCACAGAGAAAATTTTGATACCCCCAAAGAGAAAAATATGATAAGGAGATTGAAATAATTACCCTGATTTGATTGATAGATGCTATATACATTTATTGCAATATCAAACTATATTCCTAAATATGTACAATTAGTAATGTTAATCAAAACTTTCTTAACTGATCATGCATTATTTTCAGTGTACTTAAATCAGTTTTTTAAGTAACTCCAACATCATTGAAAAATAATTTAGAAAATTTGTAGAAATAATAAAAGGCTGTATCTTAAAACTTAGGGGATACAACTAATATAGGACTGTAAAGTCTATATATAGTCCTAATATATAGGACTTTTAGTCCTAAATATAAAGCCTTAAAGTATTTACTTTAAAGACTAAGAAATGATGAAAATTAATGAGCTAACTATTCAGGTTAACAATTTAGAAAAAAGCATTTAAAATTCACAAAAAACACAGAAGGAAATAAATAGTAAAGATCCAAAACAGGAAATCAAGCCATCAACAAATGAGTTTTGGGGGAATACTTAAGACCCAAACGATGGCATTTAAGGTTACTGCTTTAATTTCTAGATGTTTTAATTATTTTACTATTATTTCTATGATATGTTATTAGCCTAACAAAAACTATTAAATAAGATTAATATTTTCCTAACACCCTAACACATCAAAGAAAATTTATAATAACAAAATATTGGAAGGAGAGAAGAAATCACCCATAGGTCGAATAACTGAAATATAACCTCATTTTGGCATATGTCTTCTTAATCTATTTCCTAGGCATCAAGTTTATATTTAATTTCCATAAACTTATGATAACACTAGATGTTTTGCTATATAAATCTTAAATATATAACTGTATTGCTATATATTTAATATCTTAAATACAACACATAACTGTATTTAAGATACTGTTATGTTCGTCAATGACATATGCAGTTTCCACGTTATTATCTACAATCTAACTTATTTTAATAAATCCCTTTTTTAAAAGCTTTAATATCAATTGCTTTGTCTATTGAATATCATTTTTTCCAGACTATCATGAGTCATAAGGCCCAGGAATCTAGCTCAGTGGCCTAAGTGCCTACCTGGCAAGCGCGAGGTCATGAGTTCAATCCCCAGTGCCACCAAAAAAACAAACAAACAAAAGATAGATTTTAGGGGCTGGGGATCTAGCTCAGTGGCCTAAGAGCCTGCCTAGCAAGCATGAGATCGTGGGTTCAATCCCTGGTGCCACAAAAAACAAAAACAAAACGAACAAAAAAAAAGTGTATACATGAGTCTTTACAGAGTAAAATTTTTCAATATAAAGTTTAAAATTTCAATTATAGTAAGTGAACAAAAAGCACTGATAATATTTTTATTGAGACAAACCCAAAAATAAGATTAAAAACTTTGTTTAATAATATGTCCAACCTACAAAATCCTAAGATATATATTTTTCTAATTTTAGCATCATTGAATTTGTGTTACTTCTTATGATTAATAGAATCTCTAGTTTAATTGTACATTGCTTCCTAGAAGTATATGTAATGACATATATTTCAATCTAATTTCAATGAAGAAGCATTTTTAATGAATAAAATGATGAACCATAAATTGTTAGAGCATCATATATGTCCCTGAGAGACAAACAGAACGAAATTGTAACTGAAGTGGTAAAGGTTTGCATTAGTGAAAATAGAACTTTAACATGAAAACAAGCTTTCATACTCATTATTCTATTAGAACATATGCCTATTATCTCTGGAGAATACATAAAATCACATTAAAATGCCTACAGTTTTGAGTCATGGCTTAATTTAGAGGTGTTAGTGATTACCTATGAATATTTTGTTTATCTTAAGATAAAATGATTTAATAATAATTTTATTTATAAACCATTAGTATATTAAAGCTATGCAAAGTCTTTATTGCCACTAAAGACTCATGTAAAATCTTTTTAATCAAAATGATCATCCACATATTTTAGGAAAAATTCCAGTTCCTATTTCTTTTCTTTTTAATAAAAATTTTATTAAAGAAAATCAGAACCACCATGTACAAAGGAAAAGAATACAAAATTCAACTGATACAGACAACTGAAAAATCACAACTATTGAATATAATGTGCAATTACTCTTCAATTTCTTAAGCAGCCTTCCTCAACTTATTAAATAGTCCTGCTAATTTTTTAGTTGAAATAGTGTCAAGTTTTCAAATGTCTCAAAATCTCAAGGCAAGAGACCCTTACAAAAATGATAGTAAAGGCTCATTTTCCAAGATAAGGAAGGTGACCTCAACAATCTCTTCTTATTAAGAACAACTCCACCTAACAATTTCTTAAGGATAGCTATTGAATCTGGTGTAAAAATCTATACATCACAGTTCATTAGGGATGAACTAGAACAGTAATATAGATGGTCCAGTATGGATAGAGGGCAAACAAGCTGTATAAATCAGGGAGAAGCTGAGAAAATATAGATAATGATTTTTCAAAGAGAATTAGGAGTCCTAAATACTACAGATATAGTTAGACATCAGTGTACCAGTTGATGCAATTAGAAATAGGCAATTAAAAAAATACATATATAGTCACAGATATATCTAAGAGATAGATAGATATAGATAGATAACAGACAGATAGTAGATAGATAGATAGATAGATAGATAGATAGATAGATAGATAAAGGTAAAGACAGATACATCCATATACATAGTCACATATCTATGAGAATTCAAGTTAACAACAAGTTACTGATAGTCCCAGATATCTTCATCTGAAGGTTAGAATGTAGGCATTCTTCCTAGTGGCTCCAAATAGACTAGGATATATGATATTGCAAGAAGTTCTAATATTTAAAAAAACCAAAAATTTCTGCTTCTCCTACATGATCAAACCCCTTCGAGTGAAAAATGAGCAAAGAAGCAAAACAAGAACCCAGTAAGGATGCAGAGAAGCCTGGCACTCACATGGTCGATTTGAGAAGCAGTGCTTTTTTTCACTCTCTATGCATGAATCAGCTCAGAGCATTCCCCTAAATAGTAAATGTCCAGTGGCTATGAGAACTTTTGAAAAAAATATGGAGTTTGAATTCCTCAAAAGTGGGTATGTGGACATTTTTATCTAGGGTTTTGGGAAATTACAGCAAAAATGATAATAAAGGCTCATTTTTTACCAAAAATAAATTTAGATGCTTCCAAAAGAAAACTTTGGTAGAGAAAATGGGAATGATAAATCCTAGAAAGTATTAATCTGTTATTGATCCCAGTTAAAGACAAAACTATTCAAAACTCATTTAAAAGTCTAAAGCATGCTGAGAATCAATTGATGAATTTTTGCTTCTGTCATTTTTTTAAAGCATGCAGATTTTACTCTCTGGAGATTATCGTATTGTATTCATTTTAATACAAAGAGTTGGATTTTTCTCTCCTACAATGTACAATGCTCTAATACAAGTGATCAGCAATTTTTCTATTTTAAGTACACTACAACTGACAGCCCACTACCTTCTCTTAGTCATGACGGTCTAAACACAACCCTCCACATTCTGACTGAATTCTAAAATATCTTATTTGTGCTAGGGCAGGAATTCTCACATACTGGGATAAATGATGGTCTCTTGTGGTTTCTTTCTTAAGTAAACCTTGAAAGTGTTTAGTGCGTCCTTTCGCATAGACATGCAGGTGGTCCAAGGAGGAAATATGCACAATCAAACATTCGGTAATGTCAGCTACCTATGGTGTCCACCATGACTAACACTGGGGGATCAAAAACAGGCAGAATCTCTGCCTTCAAAAATTTCACAGTATAGTGAGAGGAATAAATGAACAGAAACTTACAATTAATGAAAGAAATGCTATTGATAGAAGAGTACAAAAGGGAGCCTTTGAGAATATTAAGAAATCATGACTAAAACAATCTTATTCAGCAGAAAAAGGAAATTAATCTGAGAATTCACTGTGTGGGCTCAATTGTAATAACATTCATGTATTACTACAAACTAGTAGCTTTTAAAAATCCAGAATTTTATTATTTTGTAGTTTGTGAAGTCAAAAATCCAAAGTTGTTTCTGTTGAACTAAAACCAACGTATCAGCAGTACCTATTTCTTCAGGAGATTTTGAGGGAAAACTCATTGTCTTTTACATCTTCTAAAGGTCATCTGCATTACTAATCTTTGTGCTCTTTCTCAGTCTTCAAAGCCACAGTATAATACCGTGTCTTCAGACCTCTCTCTGGCTCTCTTATCTCTGTTTTCATCATCCCGTCTCTTCTATCTTTCCTGCCTCCCACCTGTAGGGACCCCTGTGATCACATTGGACCATCTGGTTAATCTAGCAGACTCTCCACTGTCAATATCATTAAGTTAATACATATTTAAAACCCCTCTTGCTAAGTGAGATGACGTATTCATGGGTTTGGTGGATTAGGATGCGGGTATCATGAGGGGAGGATAATTTTAACCAAGCCCTGCTCCTAAATGAACTATGGAAGGAAGAAGAAAAGTTGATTTTAGTAGATACTGTGGACTGAATTATGATCTATCCTGCACACACTGAACAGCAACAAAATCCTGGGTTGAGGCCCTAACCCCAGTGTGACTGTGTTTTGAGACAGGTCTTTTTGGAGGTAATTAAGGTTAAGTAAAGTCATAAGAGTGGGGTCCTAATCCAAAAATTTAGTGTCCTCATTAAAAAAAAAAATCTTCCCTCTTTCTCCCTCTCCCTCTCCTCCTCTCTCTCTGTCTCCCTTACCCTTTTTGTCTCTCCCTGCCTCTCTGCCTCTCCCTTTCATTCTCTCATAAACACACATAGGCACACCTTCCCCCCCACCCCGAAAAAGACTATATAAGGTACAATGAGAAGGTAGCTGCTTACAAGCCAGTAAGAGAACGAATCTGCCAGCACATTAATCTGGGACCTCTTGCCCTTCTGAAAAATAAGAAAATAAATGTATGTTGTTTAAGTTACCCACTCTATGGCATTTGATTCTGGGAGCCTGAGCAGACTAATACAGGAGATGATAATTAAATATTTCCTAGGAGATTTTAAGGTGTTAATACAAGTACAGACTTCAAGCGACAAATCTAAACTGTAAATGTAGATTTGGAATTTAACAGCTTAAATTAGTAGTTGGTAGTGATGAAAAACATTAACCCGAGATAGTAAGTGTACTAAAAAGAAAATGTAGCTGGGAACAGAGCCATACATTTCTGGTAACACTACTATCCAAATCTCTGAATGCTCAGCAGATGGTTGAATTAGTTCTAAGTTTTACTTGTACTGTGCGTCTAGCCGAAGGGCAGGTGGAACTGATGGTAATAATCACAGGAACTAGCACTGTAGAGACAGCATTATGTGTTTTATGTACCTTTACCTCCTATGACTGCAAAATAGTTGTTTTATAGACAAAGGAAACCAAAACTCAAAAACAGTGAGTCATTTTCCTGGGTCACAGAGATGTTTGCATTAGATTTGATTTCTAACATGATGCTTCTGATAACACAATGAAAAAAACCAATTCTGATAGTTATCAAGCAGAGCTGGCTTTGAAATGCAAACATTCTTTAGACTAAAGAGGAGAGCTTTCAATACACCTTCAGGCAAGAAAGAAGGTTGGCAGAAGAGATCCTCTGTTAAAGGCTGATACACTGGGTAAAAAAGGTATAAGGGTGGAGGTATCTGTAAGTTAACAAGTTGAAACATTAATAAGGGTATTCAATACGAAAGTAATATTACTTTATTTACTACTGGACATTATTATTTCAGAAGCAGAAAACATTAATCTCCTTGAAACAGTGCTATATTTGGAAGAATGTTTTACCAGGAGAGAATCAAAACCTGCCCAAAAAGAAAAAGGAGACTCTCTAATGTCTGAAATATGCTGGGGGGTGGGGGAGGGACATGATAATGTGGTTAACTTAGTCACTAAAGAAAATGTTAACCTCATCTTTGAGCCTTCAAAAATCCTGCTTTGCAATCTAGATTTTCTGGACTCAGCAATGCAAGACACTGATGTCAATGTAGTTTTAAAGGCTGTTTACATGGAATTTCCCCAAGAGTCAAATACATAGAGTATTAATATTTATACATTAATCTGTACCTTTCAAGAAGTAGACAGGTAGTAGGTATTTTACCCACCCACAACGTTACAGAAGCAAAAGAAAGCAAATCGAATTCCTCTTAAGGCATTAACACAAATTAGTGGTGAACCAGAAATAGAGTCCTTAATGTCCAAGATCCGGTCCTGCCCTTGTGTTAGCCCTCTCCTAATATTGACCAGACTCATAAAGCAAGACAAATATTGCATTTTGTTGAACTTTCAATAAAGCATTAAAATAACAGTTCAGCTGGTGTTTAATTATAAGTTTTCTTAAAAAGTTGAGTTTTTTTCATATGCAGGTGTGCCACGTATATTCAGAAAGAAATCAGAACAGAATTAGTCATAAGGATGCTAGTGTTCCATCCATGAATGACAGGCAGTGAGTGAAGAGTGCTAGATACATGTTTCTCCTGATAATATTAATAATAATAGAATTTACCTTAAGAGCTCCAGAGACTAATATAGCCCTCTAGAAAGGAATTAAAAATCTTATATTACATGTTGTTCCTCTATTCCTCTTCCTTTTTAACTCCTTTATATAGCATTTGATATTTTTGTATTGCTTTTGCACTCAGAAAGCAGATTGTGTGAAGTTAAATTTTGTAAAGAATAATAAACTGAAAACAAAAGGTTTGGGGCTATCTCCTAACTCTACACAATGACAGAAAGCAAGATATAACGTACATTTTAAAAATGCTTGCATACTGAAAAATTCTCTAACCTCTACATCTACTCTAAGATACCCTAAGTTTGAACCTAGAATTATTTTCTCCTCATTCATATTTTATTTATGCAACAAAAATATTATAATTTGTATTTATTAGGTATCAGGCATTGTGAGTACAACAAACAGAAAAAATCAAGGTAGTGCCTTCAAAACATATAATTGACCAAATGGGGTTATGGGCAAATGTCGAAATGGAGAGATAGCTAAAATTGAGTCAAAGAAATGAATTACAAAATAATTTCAAACAATCAAAAGGACTATGAAGTGAATACCCTAATACTCTCAAGCCAAAGTCTACCAGGAATGCACTATAGTTTAAAAAAAGTTGTATTTACCACTCATGTAAGAAAACAAAAACAAAAACATGTGCAACTATAGTGTATATCAGTAAGAAGATGTTTAAAAGAATCTTAGTAGGATTTGACTTTGGTTGGGTAATTCAAAAGACAGTAGGGCAACAGGGATTAGCTGCAGTCATACAGCAAGGGCAACTCTATAGTTATACATTTTGGTCCTTACTCACACTTTCAACTTCTCACACCAGAGAAACAGTGCAGTGTTTACGTATGTGTAAACTTACATCATTAAGTCATTTTGTTTTGTTGTTATTGTTGTTGTTTTGTTTTTGAGACGGTCTCACTTTGTCATGCAGCGTTCTCTTGAGCTCCCTATGTAGCTCAGGCTGGCCTCAAACTTGTAGTGAGATTCTTCTGCCTCAACCTCTCAAGTGCTAGGATTACAGGTGTGCCAGGGGAAGTAGGAAGGGGGAAGGGGAATGAAAATAAGGCAAAAGAAAAAAAAGAGAAAAGAAGGAAAACATGGAAACAAAGCTTTTGTAAATAAGGAAGAGGGGTAGAAGGGCAGGTAGGGGAATGGGGGAAAAAAGAATTAAGTTATATCATGTACAGGTACAAATTCCATATGATGAATGTGATCATTATGTATAACTAAAATGTACTAATAAACTTAATTAATAAAAAACCAATAAATCTTTAAAAAGACTCTTCTCGTGCTTTGGATGTAGCTCAGAAGGAGAATACTTGATTAGCATGCACCAGACCCTGGATTTGAAACACTGTCCCTACCCCCAGAAAAACTATTTAGCAATTTTAAAATATACAATGTGTGATTATTTATTGTAGTTACTAAACAGTGTAATGCAGCACTGAAGTATATTCTTTCAATCTAACTGAAACTGTGTACTTTGACCAACATCTCCCTCTTCCCTATTTATCTACTTCTTACAACCACCATTCTAGACTCTATTAGTTTAACTTTTTAGATTCTACATTTAAGTGGTATTATGAAGTGTTTGTCTTTCTGTGCATGTATTAGCTGACTTAACATTATGTCTTCCAAGCTCATTCTTATTGTCTCAAATTATAGAATTTTCTTCTTTTTAAACACTCAGTAGTATTCCTTGATAGATAGATAGATCATGCTTTCTTTCTTTCTTTTAGATTTTCACTTTTATTTTATGTACTTTTCTGCAAATGTCCACCTTTTATGCAATAGTTTCATAAACGTTATTAAGAAATTTCATGAAGTCAAATATAATATAAAGAAAATCCTACTAAATACTATTCAGGAGAAAATATCGAGTGGGTCACCTAGTAATTTATCTACTGTCAGTAGACTATAATACAACTTCTGCTTTGAGAAAAAAAGAAATGTTTTTTATTATCATATTTTTTACAAGTTAACATAAGCAAGTATTAGATGTAAATATTGCTTTTATAACAACCAGGCACAGTAAGTTAGAAAATGATAGGCTTGTTGGCCTATAGTGTTTTTGTGTGTGTCGTTTTTACAGCAGCTGTTCTTGGTGTTTCAATGTGCCTGTGACTCAGCACTGTCTAACAGTATCAGTTTTGTACCACTTTGAAATGTAAAAATCTCCCTATATTTTCTTTTCCATTTATTCAATGATTAGCACCTAGTTTATTTCCATATCTTAGCTATTGTCAACAATGCTCCAACGACCGCATGCATGAAAATACCTTTTCAGCGTACTGATTTTAATTGTTTTGGGGGTTGTTGGATCATATGGTAAATTTATTTGTAGTTTTCTGTGGAACCTTCACAATGTTTGCCTTAACAGCTGTTTCCCACCAACAGTACACAAGAGTTCCCTTTCCTCTGTGTCCTCCCTAAAATTTGCTTTTTTTCAGTTTTTCATAACCACCATTCTGACCGGTATGCAGTGATCCCTCACTGTGCTTTAATCCACATTTCTCAAACATTAGTCATGATGAGCATTTGTTCATGTATCTGTTAGTCATTTTTATCTACTCTTTCAAAATGTCTATTTAAGTATTTTGTCCATTTTTAGTTGAGTTCTTTATTTTGTTGCTTTTGAGTTGAGTTCCCAGTGTAATTTGAACTTTAGCTCCCTATTAGATCTCGGGTTTGCAAATTTTTTACCCCAATCCATGGGTTGTCTCTTTGCTCAGTTGCTTCAATAGCTGTGGAGTAGTTGGAGATATTTCTGGGTTCTCTGTTCTATTTCATTGGTCTATTTATACTTTTTTATGATAGAATCTGCTTGTCTGATTCCTATAACTTTGTATTCTATTTTGAAGTTGGTTTAATGCTTCCAGCTTTGTTCTTTCTGTCCAAGGTTTTTTTTTGTTTTTTTTGTTTTTTTGTCATCTATAAAAATTTTAGATTTTTTTCCTATTTCTTTGAAAAATGACCTTGGAATTTGGTACGGATTAAATTGAATTTGTAGATTGCTTTAGGTTGTGTGGTCATTTTAACAATATTCTTCTAGTCCACGAACACAGGATACCTTCCCATTTACTTGTGCCATTCATTATTTTTTTCATTAATATTTGATATTTTTAGCGTTAAGAGTATTTTACCTCCTTGTTTAAATTTATTCCTTCATACTGCACTCTATTGTATTTTATTTTATGCTCTCTTGAATGAAATTTATTTTTAAAATTTGTTTTATCAGAAGAAAGATAAGATTCCACTTTCATTCTTCTGCATGTCTCTTAAGTGAACTTGCTCTGAAGTATTTTTCAGTTCCACTGTTTACCTATTGATTTTCTGTCTGTAAGATTCACCTCTTGTTGAAGGTGGAGTACTAAAGTCCCTTACTATTATTATACTACAATCTATCTCACCCTTTGGATCTGTCAGTATTTGCTTTATATGCATTACATATTTCTTATGTCCTCTTGATGAGTTGACCACTTTGTCATTATATGTGACACACTTTGTCTTTTTTGTCTTTTTTTACTGTTTATGACTTAGACATTTTGTGTAAATATAATCATCCTTGCTAATTTTTATTATAATTTGCCTCTTGTTCTAATCTTTCACTTTTGTCTATGTGTCCTTTAGACTGAAATGAGTACCTTTAATAGCATATTGTTACATTATTTTTTAATCTATTTGATTATTCTGAGTGTTTTGAATGTAGAATGTAACACATTTACATATAAAGTAATTATTGGTAAGGACTTATTATGGACATTTTGTTAATTTTGTGTTATTTATTGCTTTGTATTACATTTGTTTCTTTTAATACTGTTGTATTTTTGTGGTATTTTTATGTTTGTAGTGCTGTGCTTTTATTTCTTTCTCTTTATGTTTTGTATATTTGGTAAAGACTTTTTCTTACCATGAGACTTACATAAATCTCTTAATGTAATAGGATATATTTATAATACCCTCATGTAAACTGGGAGTATACAACTTCGATCATATACAGTTTCTGCATTATATGTCTCACAATTTTGCTATTGCTTTTATACTTTAGAGTGGTGTCCATTAAGTAATTCATTGCTGTCATACTTGTTTTAATACTATCCTACAGTTGTAACTCTTTTACTTAAATTTCACCTCTTATACTGGAATTAACATTTTATACTAAAGTCTACTCTTAGAGGTAAGAGTGATTTACACATCATCTTTGCAGTATTAGAATAGTCTGAATTTGACTATATTTACCTTTACTGGTATTTTATGCTTTTATGATTTTTCACATCATTGCTTGTCATCCTCTTCTTTCAACTCAAAGAATCCCTTCAGCATTTTTGTAAGACTGATCTCATGATGATTAATTCCCTGATGATTGGTTGTCCTCAAATGCACTTCTCTCTATGTAATTTCCAGGGGACAGCGTTGGGAAGTATAATATTCTTGATTGGTTTTTTTGTTGTTGTTGTTCTTTTATCACTTTGGATGTGTCATCTTCCTCCCTCCTTGCTTACAGGGTTTTTATTGAAAAGTCTATGAATAGGCTTATCACAGACTCCTTTAATATAATAAATTTCTTCTCTCTTAATTCCTTAAAGACTGTAGCTCTGACTTTTGGCAATTTAGTTGTAATGTGTCTCCAAGTATTCTTTTTAAAATTAATCTTGTTTGGGTCCTTTGAGCTTCCTGAATCTATATGTTCATATTGGTCTCAAGATTGGAAAGTTTTCAAACAGTGTTTCTTTAAATAAGTTTTCTTCCCCTTTGTCTCTTTTCCTTCTGGTATGCCCATAACTTGTATATTTATGTTTGCTTCCTTAACTTCATTTTCTTTCATACTTATCTATACTTTCTTTACTCTTTTTGGAACATTATTTTTATTTTTGTTCCTCTAATTGGCTAATTTCAAATGACCTGTCTTAATATTCACAAATTCCTTCTTCTGCATGATAAGGTCTACTGTTGGATCACTCTGTTAAGTTTTTCAGTTCTGTCATTTTATTCTTCGATTCTAAGATTTCTGATTGGTTCATTTTTACAGTTAGTGTTTTTTATTAAACTTCTCATCTTGTTTATGCATTGGTTTAGTAACTGTACTTGGTTTTCTATCTCTTGTTTTATACTCATTGCTCCTTTAAGATGATTATTTTGAATTTTTTTCAGGCAATTCATATTAACTCCATGTCATTGAAAATGGTTACTGGAGATTTATTACTTTCCTTCAGTAGTATAATGTCCTGATTCTTTGTTACTTGTGTATCCTTGCATTGAAATATATGCATTTGAAGGAACCAATCCTTCTTTCAGTCTTTCCAGGCTGGGCTTGCCAATTTAGACTCTGGGGTTTCTGGGCTGACAGCATTCCCTCTGAGATCACAGTGAGCAGAGTGACAGCTGAATCTGATGGCTGGCACTGAGGCTACAGTGAAGATCACAATTAGTGAGTCTGGTACTTGGAGTTCTAGCAAACATGAGTCCTATTTGTTCCCTGAACACATTGGGACCTTGATCTATGAGGCTGGTGCTGAAACGATGAGGGTCTGCTTTGGGGTTCACAGATGGCTGATGTCTTACCACACGTCCTGGTATATGTATGGGTTCCTCTAGTTCTTTAGAAGGACTTCTACATTGTTGAATAGAATCCTGACCTAACCATATTGTTCTGGCCAAAGACTGAAATGATTTTGAACTGAGACACAAAATTGTTCCATATCTATAGGAGAGACTGAAAATTTCAGGTTGTTTCCAGGAAAACAGATAGTTATATCTCCCAGTGATTTCCTGGGTGAGCAGGCCTATTCTCAGACTGAAATTCAGAAGGGCTGGAGCCAATATGTAGAGTCATTTCAAGACCCACAGTGACACCAGTCCGAGTATCAGCTTTCAGGGTCACTGCAGGATATCCCACCTCCATCCCCCTCCCCAGGTAGGTGGAACTGGTCTCTCCAGACAGCAGTGGCCAGAACCAAAATCCTGGCCTATCTGAGAATCCTATATGAGATGAAGGTTGGTAAGCCTGCCAGATAAACTCAGATACATCTAATGCTACCCTGGCTTTGGAGAGCCACTCCAAGGCCATAGCTATGAATAACTGAAACAGGTTTGGAGCTATTTTAGAATCTGCTGTGGGACCAATGGTGACAGGCCTGAAATGGGCCAGATTGTTCCCAGACTACAGATGAAAGATACTGGAGCAGAACTCTAGGGCCCTTCAGGATTTATTGTAGAATAGAGGCCAACTAGCCTGCCTTAGGGCACCTCCCTTCAGTTCCCTATACTGGCAGGATAACTCCAGGGCTGCAGCGGAAAACCGGCTGGTCCTTACCCAAAACATCTTAAGGATCTTCTGTGGGGCAGAGATCAAGTTTGTCCTGTTAACACAGGCGAGTGACTCTTCCCTTGGGACCTAGTGCTAGCATAACTAAGCTGGGACCTCAGCTAAGGGGCATAGACCGAAATGACAAGAGGTCTTTCAGGCCCACTGTCAGGATCAGTGTCAGCAGACCCACAGGCCGGTCTCCAAAGCACAGTGTACATGATTTCTCCTAGACTTTCTGGTTGTGGGTTTTGTTTGAAGGCTCAAGACCAAACAGATCTGTAGTCAAGCCATTTGAGGAATAGGATAATTTCTGGGTCTAACACTACAGCTACAATCAATGGATTTGTCATCTGGGTACAGATCTGCATTTTAAAACAATTCTAGGTCTTAGGATCTTACAACCTCCTGCCTAAATCTAAAACCTCCTACAAAGAGATTTTTGTCCCCAAATGAGTGTCCCCTCCCTCTTTTTGTTGAGGGAGAATATGAACAGGTGATCAGTTATTCTACCAAGTTGGTATTATCACCCTCTAGATATGTTTGTTAATGGCCTCCAATCCATCCTGTTGGTCCTAGAGTTATGGGCTTGCCCAACCACACAACACTTTACATTGTACACAGATGACACAATATTTGTTAATCATATGTATCACAGTCCAAGGGCGAAAGATGCTCCACATCATTCAGGGCCATGTGGAAGTTAAAGTTGAGAACAGAGTGAACGACCAGGGCTATTGGATGCTTGCTTTGTGGTATCAAGAAGGAAGAATTGCACTGATTCCCTGTGTGAATCATTCCCCAGGCTGTCATAGCTACTTAGGAATAAGGATGCCCTGCACCCAATCTGTTGGTTAAGGAGAGTTATATGGCTAGGAGACCTTATTTTCAGGAGCAGAATGGAGAGGAGAACTTACAATAGGTCTATGTGAGTCCCTGTCAAGTTCCACCAGCTAAACATTGAGCCTTAATTTAAGGATTTACACCATAGTATCTGAGTAAATCTTAGATACTGGGAAGGTAGACTAGAAAAAGAATAAAGAATAAAACTATTAATTGTTCTTTTTTTTTTTAAGTAGCATTCATTTTAGTCAAGAGACAAAGATGTATGTTATTTGGGGTGGCACAGCGACCTTACCTCTGTCTGGGCTTAGATAAAATTATGAATTGGCCCTACTTTATCTCATTTTATCATGACTTCAGAATAGCCTTGTCTGAGGTTAGTATATCTAATATGAGAATAAAATCGCCTAACTCTGACAGCCAGGCCAGCTTCTCAATGTTAGAGCATCTTTCTTTCTTTTTCTTTCTTTCTGTCTTTCTTTTTCCTTTTCTTTTCTTTTCTTTTCTTTTCTTTTCTTTTCTTTTCTTTTCTTTTCTTTTTCTTTTCTTTTCTTTTCTTTTCTTTTGAGCTGGACAGGCTGGTGATAGGAGGATGAGCTGGTGGTAGGAGGTTAGGTTCTATGGAAAGATAACTGTGAAAATTTTCTTTAGGAGACATATCAAAGTTCAGCCTTTACTGCTAATAAGGAACAATCTATCTCTGAACTGGAGAAGTACCTCATTGGTACCATGCTTGCCTAGCCTGTGAGAGACCCTAGCCTAGCACCAGAAAAGAAAAAAAAAAATCCACATAAAGAATGGCTGCAGAGGGTGTAGAGAGGGAAGGAGAGGAGAAAAAACAACTTGTAATGGGGACTGCTCCTATTGAATGGAAGCCATAAGTGTGGTGAAACAAATATGTCATCAGAGTTGACAGACATGAGTATTTTTAAAGTCTGGATGATGGATCTTTGCTGTCTGACACTTCAGGAGTTGGAGGTAGGAGAGAATCAGACTCAGAAAACAGGGAATAAAATCTTGGAAAGCCATGCTTCAGGCAGTACCTCACTGTCCCTCACCCTGTCCTCACAGTTTTAGTTCAATTATACAGGCTCTACATGAAAAATCCAATACTAACTGATATTTTAATACAATCCTATATATTATACAGCACACTTTCTTGTCCAGAAAGGTTTTACCACTGTCCAGGGAGACAACGGGGGATGTTAGTTAGTGAATGCACTGTCAGTGGCAGAAGATCAATTACCTGAAATATAATTTTATTTTCTCTCTTCAAGTTACATAGGCTGTAGTCATTTTTTTTTTCCAGACGATCTAGCATACAACATATTTGAGCTATATTTTCATTGGCATTTAATAGCAAAAGGTTCATGGGATATGGTTTTATTATTCCATTCACCTGTCCATATCCAGCTCTATAGAAGAGTTGGCTTGAAGATATTGTTACCAATGAGAAATTTAGCATATTAACACAAGAAAATATTAACAATAATAGATAGCCCAGACAACAGAGAATTGTGACTACAAGGAAGGACTCTGTAGCTGGGTAAGCTAGATGCAAAGGCAAGCTCTTCCACTTACTAGACATGTTACTGTCTACTCACCAATTTCACTGTAAACAAGTTACTTGAGCTGGTGATCTAGCTCAGTGGCCTGAGCCCCTGCCTGGCAAGTGCAAGGTCGTGAGTTCAATCCCCAGTGCCGCAAAAAAAACAAGTTACTTGATAAGCACTATATCAGCTCTAATATTGTAATAATGATTGCAACTATATAGTGTAAAAGAAATAAAATACTTAACATCATATTCCTGTAACCCAAGTTCAAGTTACACAGGACTTCTAATAACATAATGTATCAGTCTTTGGCAACATCTAGAATTTTACATTTAACTTAAAATATGCTTTTCTGTCTTCCTGATATATCTGATACATTCATACCTACTGAGATAGGTTTTGATAAATTCCATGACTTAGCTATTTAGACTTTGCCTAAAGAATGCACTAGGAATCTCAGGTCTTTAATTGAAGCAGCCCTGTGTAGTGCCAATGAAATAAGTGTGATAACAGCTAGATCTTGCAAATCTTTACATGAAGAAAACATCTGCCTGGTGTTAATAAGATACATGAATTTTAGACAACAGAAACTCAAAGAAAATTACCACTATGTCTATCTTGATAAAATACTAACAGAGGGCTCGTTTATTTCATTGTATTCAAAAGTTTATTTGACTTCACATGAAATGTGAATGGAAAAATCATATGGATGGCAAATTCATAACAGGTGTTGGGTTATAAAATATTACCAAATCTTTACAAATTCTAGCAAATTTTTAAGGCAAATAAAGGAAAAGAAGCAGAAAAACATAAATATTTGTATTGTTCTGGATATTCATTAGAAAATAACAGTGATTAGTCAATGAATTTCAAGTATCTTAATAGGATTAGAGGTATCTGACATGAGTTTAAATTATACAGACAATATTTTTCTCTAGCTCTAGAATCTCACTAGAAAAATGTTGAAATGTCGTATTTTCATTCTTTTATGTAGAATGAATTTTAAAAAAAAACTCACAAGTGTTGCTACAAACAATTTAAAATCTAAACTTCACTCTTCAATGAACCACAAACATCTAGTTCCCAACAGGCTGGGAGAATTATTAAGTTAACAGTATTATTCTTGCCTTTTCATAGTGAAGCATTGCCTTTTAACAGCATTAACACAGCAAATCTATGCCAGATTTGTAAAACTCACATATTTTATGCACTGAAATCTAGCAGCAATAGTCTTGTCTTATTAGACTGTTTTCCTTTTCCAATGAATGTGTGTAAAAATATTTTTTAGAGAGCAAAGTTTCATATTATTTAGTTTCTAGTTATTTTTACATAAGTAAAACTTAGTATCTTTACCATAAGATAGTTGCTACTCATGTATGGTCTGCATTTAGTTGACTGTGATGAACTGAGTCAAAGAAAATATACAAAATTGATATCTATGGTACAGCAAAATTTTGATCCTCTACACTTAAACTTACAGTATACCCAACAATAGACTATAGCTAATAACTGATAAAGAACTGGAAGATATTGAATTTCCATTAGTTTTATCATTCAAAAATTTAAATAAATTAACTTTATGAATAGCACTTCACCGTTTACAAATACTTGCACATATACAGTATTCTGATGTTTGATGGTCCCAATATCCTTGCAAGAAAACAATCTCGTAGAAATACAGAAAGTCTTATTTTGCTCACCTTATACATGAAAAGAAAAAAGAGGATCAAGTATCATGTCTTAAGTAAATACAGATAATTGGTCCTGAAAAACGAGGAGTCTGGAATTTCAAGCTTTATTGAATATATTGCACTCCCCTGAGAGAGCATATGTGTCTCTCTCACATTACTCCCTCTTATCTCATTGCTCCTCTGTGTCCCCATCATTTTATTTATTGTTGCTGATCTTTGAAGATTAGTCTTCACTTTTTCCACTCCCTCCAGGGACTGTCGCTTTGAATGTGTCTACTTCTCTCTCACTCATTGTTCTTAGGCCAGCGTGAGTTCTGTGTCATTCAGGAAGTTTTTCAGCCCCTACTGTTCTTACTTAACAAAGGCAGCATTTATAGTGATTGATTCTGAAGCGTTTCATTTACGGTCATCTAAAATTTCCTACTCAGCGATAAGCTCAGGAGAACAGAGATGAAGTTTTATACTTCTTGGAAATTCAGAGCAAGTTAACACTGTAATATATACATACTAAATTATTGCTAAATAAATATTTGGTTATTGTTTATACATCCAGTGGAGCTAAGACAAAAACATAGTTCAACTTATTGTATTTATATTTACACCTATGTGGCTTATCATTTAGCCTGTGTAATCACTTTTATTGTTGAGTTTGTGGTTTTTTTGATAAGTTCATACATTAATTGGCCCTAGCATCAATTTTAAATGGTCAATGACCTGGGGAACAAAATCACCTATACTTGATAGATTCCCTGTATAGATCAGGTATTTTATTCATGCAGTAGAATTGAGAACAGAAACAGGAAATGTTTTATAGTGATTGCTTTCCCATAGAATTATATTAGTTTTTATTTTGAAATTCTGTATCATCATTTTTATTGTTTTTGTTTTGTTTTGTTTTGTTTTTTAAATTAAAAAAGAAGAATTGCATTAGTATTACCCACTCACTCATAACTTCTTAACAAATCAGAGATATCATTCAATGGTAGCTCCTCTGATATATATGAAAGTTCATTCCATTATTAATGAACAATGATATGGTAATTGTTTTAGTTACTCTTCTCTGATGTCAAAATAACTGGCAATGTTAAAAGGAGGAAAGGTTTATTTGGCACACAGTTTGTAGAGGTTTCAGTCTATCATTGGCTGTCTCCAAGGCAGGGTGGCATGACAGATAGACCTCACAAAAGAGAGACAGTTCATGGCAGAGATCAGATAGCAAAGCAACAATGGACAAGCACAGCTCTTTCTAGCCTTTATATTTTATCTAAGCTACTTAGGGCATGTAGCACTTACAGCCTTAATCCTCATATGCTTAATCCCTGCATTGCACACTCTAAATCCATGAATCAATCCCAGCGTCACATACCCTTGATTCAGCCACCTCTGAAAAAGTCCCACCTATGACTGCATGAGGCTTTGCAGGGGCCATCTAGACACAAGTCATAACAGTAATGAATAAATGCTGTTGATCAAGCATATTGTCCACACAAACTTGATTTTTGGAAAAAAATATTCTTGTGAAAATTACACAATTGAGAGTCACATTCTTATTTTTTTAAGAGTAACAATGACAATGTGATTTTTTTTGAAATACAAGTATTCTATTTAAACAAATAACTGCTTTTGTTCATATTAAGGTGAATTTGGAGAAGTCTGTAGTGGGCGTTTGAAGACACCAGGGAAAAGAGAAATCCCTGTTGCCATTAAAACTTTGAAAGGTGGCCACATGGATCGGCAAAGAAGAGATTTTCTAAGAGAAGCGAGCATCATGGGTCAGTTTGACCACCCAAACATAATTCGCCTAGAAGGTGTTGTCACAAAAAGTAAGTTTCCGATTTTCTAACTTCTTTATGTACCCATCTGAATTTGTTTAAAAAATTAATAATACCACAATCGCCAAAGGAATAACTTTGTTGAAATATTGTCTTCTGATACTACCCCTGAGAGTCTTGATTCTAGGCTATGACATTATCAGAGTTTGCATTGGTTGCCAAATAGCTTTGAAATGGTATTACCTGTATCACTGCTAATTCAGTTGAAGCCAGTAGGTCAAGAATAATTGGTTATTTTTTTTCTAAATATCAATGGAATAAAAGGAATAGTTTCAATATGTCGGGTCATTCAGGTTAAATACTACTGTTTAGAAACAAATTTTATACACAAATATAAAATGCTTCATCTGGAGTAAAACATTTAAACAAAAACAGTTCAATATAAAACCATCTACATAAATACCATTAAAAATAAATTATAATTGATAAAAAATTTAAAAAATTATAACTTCTAAATTAAAAATCGTGCTCTCACAGACATTGAGAACAAGCTGATTCTTTTGAAAGGAAATGTCTAAAATATCCAAAATTAGTCATATAGTACTCTAAAAACATAGATTGCTATACATTTACTTTTATTTGAGTAGTGATAAGGTATGAAATGTAATAATATTTCTTATTTTATTCAATGACAAATTAAATATATAAAACCCAAAACAATATGGCATTTAAAATTTGACAAAAATAATTAGGATCTTTGAGAGAAGTATTTTTTTATAGGACTAAAATTTCTAAAGTAAAATTTTATGTCACATTTGGAAGCAGGAAAGTATCAAAGCTTACTGAAAACACACATTTGAGTCGGTCTGAAACTCCTGACTCCTCAGAAGGCCTCGGCCAACATACAGCCACGAGAAGATTACCCACAGCCATGGCTGTTTCAAAGGCAGGAAAGAGTGCTCCTGATGACAGGGATACAGTGGGCTTTTGCTGGCCTTAATGGGACTTCTCAGTATGCATGCGCTGGTGGAGTTTTACCTCACACTGCCTCTGAGTTTCTACGCATGACTAACCTTGGCCAATGGGACATTAACAAGTATGATACAGGTGGAGACATTTTACATATTTGCACATTGCAGCTTGTCCTGCAACACTGCTTCTTTCTGGAACCCAGACTCCATGCCAAGTGAAGGCAGTCCACATGACAAGGCCACAGCAGTACTACAAAGAGATCTGAGGTGCTCTGGTCAGCTGCCCTAGCTGAGCTCCCGGGAGAGAGCACTGATGGCAGTCTTATACATGAGCCCTCTCAGATGTTATGCCCACCTATAATCCCTATCATCACCACCATGAGATGGCTGTAGCTGTCATAAAGAAACCACCCAGCTCAGTCTAGCCAATCCATAGAATCATAAGACAGAATAAAGTGGTTATTTTAAGCCATTAAATTTGGATGGTTGGTTTGTTATACAGCAATAGAAAACAAACAGATGATTCCCAATTAGAATTCTTCTCCTGTCACTTAAGATTTGTGCAGCTTTGTATAATTTAATATCTCTATTCTTTACTTTCATATCTGTAAAATGGGATCAAAATAACCCATTATATCATCCACTGAAGCATCATAGTTCTTTTTCCCATATAACAAAGAAATGCTATTAAGAATTAAATTTGTAAGTGTATAAACTATTCAGTATCATATATGACTCCTAGTAGGCTACATTAAGTGGCAGCCATTACTGATAACTACCTATGCCATACATGTTACATGTATCTTTACTATTTTATCCTCACAGAAACTCTTGCAAATAAAATATCCATATTTTAATGATGAGAAATTGAGATTCAAACAGATTAACTGGCTTAGGACTTCTAACCCAGAATGGCATGATTAGTGATTCAAATTAAAGTCTCTCCTACTGGAAAATCCACGCTTTTTTTCTTTTCTTTCTCCTTCTGTTGTATCACAGTGAATCAGTTTCATACTTTAATTATCTTATCTGAATTAAATAATAGTAAACAACAATCTGAATGAAAAATGGAATGCTGTTTTTCAAAGTAGTAAAAATAGTGAAATCAATTACTCCTAAAATGTAATTTTAGGAAATGTCTATTTCATAATACCTACTAAAATGTAAATGAAACAGAGAGTTGAAATAGATATTATTTACTTTTTTTTCTAATTTTCTTTCTTTTAATTTAGCTGGAGAAGTTCAAGTTACTTCTTCCGCCTTATATCTCAATGGCAAGTTAAATAGCATTTTTAAATTGAGTTAGGCATTTTACTGAGTATTAAAAATAACAATTTAAATATAAAAAGTCTGTTTATGTGTATTTATATGAACTATCTGGAAATAAGTGTTCAACAATAAATTACAAGGTTTAAAAGATCTTTAATTTTTTCTTTGATAAGTCAAATTATACATTGTTTTCATGTATTTCTGTGTTTTTATTCTCATGAAAAGAAAAAAAATAATATATATCCCTATGAAATAGTGGGAGTTACATCCTAAATCAACTGGACACATTTAATAAGATAATTCATAGTATCTGTCTTCCCTTTTGAAATGGTTTATTTTACATAAATATCCAAACAAAAAACATAGTAATTACTTTACATCTCTAACAATCTCACCCACAAGTTAGACAGGTGACCTCTGTCTACCCAAATTTGTGTAATTCAGAAGTGAAGGCTGTTGTCCTATTAAGAAAAAAAAAGAAAGAAAGAAAAGAAGATTCCATTTCTGTCACAAGAAAATTAGAAGAATGCATTCAATACTTGCATGACGATCACCACCATGGTTGTAACTTATGAGAGCGCTCCCCGTGAACTATGGTGCAAAGCAGCCAAGGCAGGTGGTGAGGGTTGAGAAAGAAAGAATTCCCACAGCGGGCTCATTTATACTGATCTCATGTTGAATCAGGTGCTATGCATTGGTAGGAGAAAGGCAATAAATAAATATGTAATTAATGCATGTCTCATTCCCATAAATACATGGTAATTGTTCTAAGAATGCCTTTAAGTAGCCAAGAGATAGCTAGCAATTAGTGTTCCCTAAAGACTAACCCACTGCATAAGAGATAATATTGATAAAGATAAAGATGCAGTGTAGGCTGATAAGGGCATGCCTGTAAGTATGAGTCTAAGAAACAAATTCATAGGCTCTCAGTTAACAGTAATAGAAAATTATACATAAAAAATCTTCACAAAATTGTTGCAAAATTCTTAATATGCATACTTTTTTATCTTGTAAAATATTTTTTCTCTAAGGAATATATAATATAAAGTTTTCAGGAGCACTTTGCTTCCAGTTATACTTGCACATATAACTGCTTTTATAAAGACAACTTGAAAGTTAAATGATTAAAAGGTATATTATACAAAATGCATGTCTGATAAAAGTTGAAATTGTTTATATGATACACATCACAATTTCATTAACCTGTTAAGATAAAATGATACGAAAAAGATTAATTGGCCTATAACCATGTGCTTAATGTACACTTTTTCTTCTAAAAACAAATAGAAATCCTCAGTTAAAGAGCTATATAGCCATTAGTAGCACAGATAGCAGCAATTTGTAACAGATAATGCATACATCAGTGTTATTAATTACATAACCAAAAGAAAAAGAGCTAGCCTATAAAAACAAAAATTGCAGTTTAATGATATGGAAATATATTGTGAAGACATTTTAGGAGGCTCGACCCCACAACTAAAATTCATGATGATGGAAGAACTAAAAAGAAAAATAATGAAGTGTCTATCTTCCAGCTGAGTTTAAGTTACAATAACTATACCTTATCTACATCATCAACCCAGTAAAGAGTAGTAGAAGCAGGATTACAGATTGCCAAATAGAATTTCATGTTAATGTAGGACATTCTTTCATTCTTTTCTTTTTTAAGTACATGTTTGCAGTATATAAAGATTACATTCATTGTAGGAAGTTGGTACATGAACATGACACATCTTAATTCATTACATGTATCCTTCCTTTCCCCAACCATCTCTTGATCTCTTTCCTATTTACAAAAGTCCTATCTCTGTTTCCTATTATCTTTTATTTTGCTCTTTGATTTATTTATGCTTTGAGTTTCTCATGTAAGAAAAACCATGTGATATTTAAGCTAGTATATCTCATTTATTTCATTTACATTATGGTCTCAAGGTGCATCCATTTTTCTACAAATGACTTAAATGTATCCTTCTTTAAAGCACAGTAGTATTCCATTGTGTGTGAAAGATTCTATGGAACTTTATTGAAGCTATAATTTACAGTGCTATGCCTATTCATACTCTCTTTAAGTACTCAAGAATAATAAAAGTGACACAAGGACTTTAGTGGGTCCTTAGAGTATCCAACTAAAAGAGTAAATTAAAATAGTTAAAGGCATTGTAGTACAAGTATAAAAACTGCCTCTTAGATTTCAGAATATATTCCACTTATCACATGAAATATATTCCAAATGTCATATTCTACATGTCATATAATAGTAATAGGCATCTGTAAGATTTTCACAATTATTGTTGGAATGCTATATCTGCTTTTCTGCCTAGTACTATTTGCAGAAATAACGTGACCTCTTTAGACTGCAATTTTTCCCCTAATCAAAAGACTGAAAATTGCAGATAAGATAACAAAAAAGATCACATTTACCTGTGATATTTTATAATTCCATTCCTTTGACAAGAGAGTCACGAAAACATTGATAAAGAAATCTTATGCCAGTGATACATTATCACCTCACTTTTAACTTTGTTACAACTTCAGGTTCATATTGAGGTCCTTACTTTGAGCATCACTTCCTGGCTCTGGAGGGGAAGATGTATGCTGTTTAATCTCTAGGAGAAGTCTCTCATGCTCACTTCCTGATATGTACTCAGCCATTCTCATCATCAGAGGAACCTGGGACCTCATTGTCACTGAGGATGGCTGTGGTACTTTTCGGGGGAGCCCTGGTCCTTAGTTTGAGCGTTGCTTCTTGGCTCCACTGCAGAACCCTCAACCTACTGGCACAGATCCTTCTCACCACTGGCATAGACTTTCTAGCTTCCACTGCTGACCTTTGGGTCTTCCCAGCGCAGATCCATGAAATAGACTTGTGTGAGTCATTGTCGTGAGCTCTAGGTTTTCAGCTGAATTCATGCAGGTTATTGCCATGAGATCCAGGCCCTCAGCTGGATTTTCTAGGTCATTAATGTTGTGTACAGATTTCCTGTGATTTCTTTGTATTTAACTCTTGGGTGACTATTATAAATAATATTATAATTTATGTGTCCTGTTTGTAATTGTTCTCCTTGCAACCCCTGACTACAACAATTACTATACAGTATGGCATAGGCTACTTTGGATGTAATTTTTCACTAATTTATTCATTCATTTGACAAATGGTACTCATTTTTCCAGTATATAGAAATTGTTCATGTAGGAACAAGAAAGGACAGCCCACTAGAGAAGACCAAAAGAAATCTCATATATAAATATAATTTTAGATAAACAAAACATGAATGTAGTGAAGGAACAAATCATGCCTGACTGTGACAGGAAAGTATTTTGGGCAAAGGAAAAACCTAGCTCTAACTCCTTCTGCTAAGAATTTGGCATGTTACTGGAGCATCAGAAAGGCCAGAGAACAGTAATGACCGTGTATATTATATACTGAAAGGAGAAACTAATGGTAAACAGAACAGTAGGGAGGCTGGTATGGTAATCCAAATAAAAAATAATAAGAAAGCATACAAAATGTCAATATAAATACAAGGAAAAGACTCAAGACTAGTCCCAAGTTTGAATTAATAGACTTTAGTGACTGACTGTACAAGGGAAATGAGGAAGACTCAAATGACTTCCAAGTTTATGGCTTCCATAAGAAAAAGATAAAGAGGAAATTTTGGAAGGATAATAAATATATTTAATGGACCAAAAGAATGATGTATTATTTGGACATGTTAAGTTTGAGGTGACTCTCAGGAGGCGTCTGGGGCCTGACTGGGAGTCTTGACTACAGGTGCAAATGAAAGAATCCTGAGCAGGTGGGCAGTGGTTGGTAGTTAAACTATAAAGAGGATAAAATTACCCAAAATCAAGGAAAGTGAGCATTAGAGATACACTGGAAAAGAGAAGCTTGTGAAATGAAAGAGAGAAGCAACCTGAAATAAGAAAGACAGATTTCTAAGAACAAGAGGCCAACAGAATAAAACTGTGAAGCGAAGTACAGAAAAAACCAGAAAGGATCCATTGTACCTGGAAATCCGAAGGACACAACCTTAACCATATTGTGAGGGGAGAGGCCAGATTACAATGGACTATAGAGTGAGACATGCACACATTGCAATCACACTCATAGCTTTAAGATACAAATTAGAGGCTATTGGTGTCTTAAATTCCAAAGCCTTAACATGCTTTAAGTTATTTGTTCATACAAATAATATTTATTAAATGCCAAGCTGTGTGCGAAGCACTTTTCCAAATATTCGGTATTGAGCCCTGATGCCTATCTTCCTAGGAAATGTTCCTGAATTGCCATCCTCTGGTTTCATTCTTCTATTCATTCTGAATGACAAATTCATCTCCAAACTTCCTCTCATTTTTTCCCATGTTTTCCTTCATTTTCTAAATCCCTGAAAAGATTAGAGAAAAAGTACAAAGCATAACTTAACTGGATACACAGGCAGATAACTGTGCTATGAGGACCGTGGTCTCTGGAAGGCTCAGCTTCCTTTGAAGTTGCCAGCCTTCAAAAGGAGGAACGTTTGCTGAGGTGCCAGGCACAAGGCCCTGGTGTTGGTGAGTGTCTGAAATAGTTCCTGAGAAAGATGTGAAAGAAAGCTGACCAAGAAAGATTAGAAAGATAGTGGGTATCAGTGAAGACTCTGGAACCTGGACACCATGCTTCCCTGTTACCAGTGAATGAAGAAAGGATAGGAAAAAAGTGAGAAAAGATTCACCCTAGGGAAAAGGAATAGCATACAAGAGGCAAAAAGAGAAATAATGATTTTCTGTACTTTCTCTTTTCCTCTACTATCCTTAAGTACTTACTCTTTGTTCTTGAAAGTAGTGATAAATTATTTTTGTGCAATTTCTGGAGTATCAAGGAATTCACAGGACATCAGCTGTATTTGCTCTTTGGAAATTTATATATGTATATAAAATGAACCAAGTGCAACTGTAGGAAATAACAAGATGCCATACCTGGTAGCCCTCATCTCACACTCTGCTCAAGTAGTGCAGGGGCTAATTGGGATCACTAACATTTTTTTACTTTTTCAAGAGTGTTCTTGCCTCCATTACACAACCAAATGATCTCTTTTTTCTGTATTCAGGAGAAATTTGTTCTTGTTCCTTCAGTATTTAAGCATCTGTGTTTTCTTAAGGGCATTCTTTCTCATCTTCCTACATCTACCTCTAACCTACTCCCACCTTCAATGCTTCCTAAGCCACCCTGCTAATTACTGGGTAGATTATAACGAAGAGTAACGGCTTCTAAAAACCTAGTAACAAGTTCTTCAGTGAGAAGGTAATACTCCAAACTAAGAGCAAAGAGAGAAAATGGAATTTAAATACAATTTTTACATACATAATATTTTCTTTTAATACCCCCAAATAAAATTGAATGAAGCAATAAGCGTGAAATCTTATTCATCTTCAAAAGTAAGTAAATTCCTTCTGTATCACTCATAAGATAAATTTGTTCTGAATGAAGAGTGTGATAAGCCTGAGTTTGGAAAGGACTGTAGATAAATTAGAGAAGCCTACATTACAGGCATGAATTTACATTTATGAATTCAAAAGAATAAAATCAACCTACCAGGCTGCAGGATCAGGTGATCAGTCATTACTGAAGACTCTTCCTCAGGTTTGTATAATGCTGGATAAAGAGGATAAGAATCTTAATCACTGAAGAGTTTTTTGACCCCATCTATACATAATATTTATAGTTTAAAAAAGATCCAGAAGATAAATGAATGGAAATCTACCAAGGCTCTCATTGAATCCTATGATAATGCAGTGTTTGTTTTGGAGCTTTTATTGGCTTGTTTGTCTTGTTGTTTGTGTTTGGAATTGGATTCAGGACTTGTATGTACTGAGTGTGTGCTCTGCCAGAAGCCACCATGATGAATATTTTAATGTTTGCTTAAATGAGTAGCAGTAGAATGACTGGATTCTGTAGTAAATATATATTTAACTTTATAAGACACCTAGGTGTTCATCAGTAGAACAAAACTATCCATCATGTATGGATTTATCTGGGGTCTTCAGGATCCTCCAGTTTTGCTGCGCTCTGTGGTGAGTGAAGTGAGAAGATAAGCTTTCTCCATTCGGTTGATGATCCAGTTTTTCCCTGCTATCTCAAAATGGCTCTCAGTGATTCAAAAGAGTATCCAGATTCCCTCTAGAACAGATTCTTGTGATTTATGATGACCATGATAATAAAGCCTAAACTCAATGTGCTGGCTACCTCTGTTTTTCTACTTGCTATGAATTTTCTTTTCTCGCCCATGTCACAGTCTCTTCCATCTCCTCCTTCTTAGATCTCTAGTATATATTCTCAACATGCATTTATTTACTTTTGAGTAGAGACACTGGCATGGGTTTTGAAAAGACCATGATTCATTGGTACAGACTTTTAAATTATGGTGCTAGCACACTGCTAATAACACATTAAGTAATAAGTATGAATAAATGAAAGGAAATGTCCAGAAAAGAGAGTCTGTCTTATGTTGTAGCACTTAGTCTCAACTTGGAATGGATATAGAAGCACATTATTGTATTCCAGGCCTGAAAAATAAAAGTAGGCACAGAGTAGTCTGCCAATGATTGAGAAAAAGCAACAGGATGTTAATTTATTGACATTTTCATTAGGTCACATCAATCACTGTGAGTGTATTCGTTCATTTTTCACTCATCGCAAATGTCAACCAAACACATTAGTAATTTTTTTCTCCATTTCATTCAGATGCAATGGCTGGTTCAGGATTTTTAGCACTGAATATAATGCATTGACCTTTCCCCTAAACATTAATAAGCATGATTCTTTTGAAATAAGTTCAGCTTTCATCTTGGCATGACCATATATTATATGGGGCATGCTATTGTATTTGATATAGCCATCTATAAATACAAAAAGCTATAGCACCTCTGTGACTTCGTCACTATTTCATATACCTAATGATTGAACTGTTCCATTACACCGAAATGAAGTATACAGAAATGCCTTCCATTAGCTACAGTTTCTGTGATTTAATGATTTACTTAATATAGGTTATGTCCCATGCCAAGAAAATCCACGATATTCTCTGGGGAAGAGAGAGAGGTTAGAATCAGAAGTACAGGCTGCTGGAGGGGCTTGAAGAGTAAGATTGCTTAAAGAGAGAAATAATTCAGCCTGAGTCTCAGCTTGTTCCAAAAAAATGGAGAATGTAGTTATTTCCTTTAAAAGGAATTTATAATTAATATAGTTATTACTTACAAATAAGCTAAATAAATTTGCTAAAACAAAAGTTTTTCTCATGTTAACTATAATGTGACTTTCGGGGTTGCAAAGTTGGTTGGTAGTATATTCAGAAAATATTTCACAGCAACTACATCCAAGCAGAAAATTTAGATTTTGGTGTTTACCAAATGATGAAATTTTTAACCTGCAAACATATAAAGCTTTATAATTATAAACATATAAAACTTCAAATTTCTCCTTTTAAAAAATAGAACAAATGAAACAGTTTCTATAACTAAAATAATGCTACCGATGCTGTGGTATATTCCCTAGAGTTTTTGCTACAAGAAAATTCTTAATTTCTAGAAGTCTATAATTTTTTTCTAATTAAAGAGAATTACTCCTTTACTAATTAGTAAATAAAAAACTGATTTGTAAAACAGGATAGGGAAAGACTGGAGGAGAAGCTGCTATAAATGGAACAAAACATTTTATTAATAAAATTTGAAATGCATCAATACTTTATGAAGGAAATATTAGTAAATTTAATAGAATCAGGTATATTTTTGCTCATATTAATAATGTGTCCCTTATAAAAGGAAAAAGTACTCTTTTTTGAAAATGTCATATTTCATAGAGACATTGTAGAAAAGCCATACTACAATTTAGAATCCTGATAAATTAATCTTGGAGAAACAAAATAAAACTACTTCAAATGTTAACATCAGTGCATCATATTAGAGTTGCTCACTGTAATAAAGACTAGTTTTGTAGTTTCTCATTTTTGTTCATAAAGTTCTTCATTGATGCAGAAATAATAAAGTAATGATGTTGTTAGAGATAGTGTATATTCTGCCTTTTAAAAGGTATTTTTAATTTCTTTTTAATGTTTTATAGCATTTTTCCCATCCATGAACTAAGCTTTGTCCTATAAAACCTTGCTCACACCTGTCAGATTAAGTACAGTTAGATGAACGGATTACAGAATTAGTTAATGTTTACTTTGTGACTCTCCAGTATTTTGAATTAAGGAAATCATTCCTGCACTCATGCAGTTTCCTCATAATTTCTTGTCCTGCTTAGACTCTTGCTTCCACTGCAACCCATTGTCCATTATCCACCGGAGTGTCTTTTAAAACAGGAAAGAAAAACAAAAGTAAAAGGAAAGGAGAGGAAAGGAAGGGAAGGGAAGGGGAGGGGAAGGAGGGAAAAGGAGGGGAGGCAAGGGGAGAGGAGACGGGAGGAGAGAAGGAGAAGGAAAAAAAGGCAACTACAAAAGAAAAATATCTAAAATTATTACTTTGGCCTTCAAACTGATCTGGAACCTTTCTTATTTCTCAGATGTTGATTTTTAAGTCTCTCCCTTCCTTAATCACTGTGCTCCTAACCACCTGTGTTTCAGGGCACCACAGTCATTGCTACCTCAGTTTTTCAGAGTCCAGCACACTCCCACATGTCCACACAGGGCCGGCTGAAAACCTTGAAAATCCCAACTAAATCTAAAGAAGTCCTTCTCCTCAGCCTTCTCTACCCTGTCACTTTATGCTCTGTCTTTCCTTGTATGTATAACTCTTTGAGATCACATAAACTATAATCTGAAGATAAATACTTTACAATTTTAATACGGTTTCTCTCAAGCAGTACCCAAGGTTTAGGAAATAACTTCATTGTGCTAAAATAATTCTTTGGTGTAATCAGCATGTCCAGATACATAAGATTTTCTGGCTAAATTATCTATGTCACATATCTTTCTCTGTGGAAGTAAGGAGGTGCAGAGGGTGGGAGAAAGAGAGAGAGAGACAGAGACAGAGACAGAAAGAGACAGAGAGAATTTGAATCAGCAAGAAGTATTTCCCAAACAGACAACAAAGTAATTGATGTCCACTCCGTGGGTTCCAAAAAAAAAAAAATACCCACAAAAGTAATTTGTTTGGATTTGGAAGTTACAATCATAACTAATTCTACATTTGTATTTGTTATATATATTTAACAACAATATATACTATCAGCTCCACAACATGACTCATGAAATAACAAGAATAGAAAGTCAGATATTTTAGGGAAACAAACATAAGCATGATTAAGCAATAACAACTTAGTGTAACTATTCATTAACTGTAATTTATGCTATTTTTCCAGTAACTACTTATAAAAGGATCTAAGGAAATAAATGGATTTTTCTTTTTTGACTTATATTTGAACAAAATGAAAACATAAAATGTGGGACTGTATCATAAAATTGCCATTAAAAATTATTGCGAAGTATAAAATGTGACCATCATCTACCCACCAGTAATATTCTCTATAATTAACAACCATCAATAATCCAGACAGAGGCTTCCTAAATTTTCTATAAATGTATACAGACACATTTATAACTCTACTTCTCTATATATTGTTTTGTGAACAGAAAGGGAGTCACAATATGCAAATTAGTTATACTTTAAAAAATTTTTTGGTTTTGAAAATACATATTTTTTTTCTCACATTAAAGTATACACAGACACACAAGTGCTTGCCTAGCAGGCACAAAGTCCTGAGTTAGATTCCTGATACCAAAAAAAAAAAAAAAAAAAAAACGGTATACATAGACTTTTTTACTTCCTAGGGCCTTGCACATGCTGGGCAACCATTCTGCCTGAGCTATACCCCTAACCCAGGGGCATTTGATGGTTCCATGATCATTTGGGAGCCTTCTTTCTTCTGTTTCATTCTGTACTTTTCTCAACATGAGACTTTTGGCTTATAGGCCAAGATCAGGAAGGAGAATGCGGCTAGCTGCTTACATTAAGAACACTTCCTGAAAGTTGGGCTGAGAACTGCTGCAAGGGGGGCTGGGGAATGTTGTCATTATCTGGGTGATCATGTTATCTGTATTAATCATGCCTTTCTATTTTCTGGTTTTCTGATATTTTGAAATCTGCAGCTTTTGATCTCATAGAGATTATTTCCTGGGGTTACCCAATTGCTACAGATAGTAAAGGACTGGCCTGCAGGTGGACCTTTCACATGCAAACCAACCAATCCCAAACCCATACTTCCCCCAGACTCCTTGACTGAGTGCTCAGGTTCAAGCTGTTGCTGTCCCATCCTGATCACACAAGGGCCAGATGTCAGACAGTCTGAGTGGCCCCTAACCCCAGAGCCCACTGATGTTGTGCAAAGTGTCTAATCCTAAATTTACTTAGCTTTCTTTGCCAGTACCTCGGCCATGTTCTCCTGAGTTTTTCCCCTGACAGTGTGTACCTCCTGACCCACACCAGCACTCCCTCCAAGAGGCCTGCATGCTTGTGTGCTGTGCCTCCTGCTTTTAGAGCAGTGATTATAAAAACCTCTTCCTTCATAACTCATTTTTAGGTGTGTGTCTCTTACATACCTGATCAAACCAAAGCCTAGTTACTTTTTAAAACATCACCAGATACTATGATGGTTACACAAGTCTCTGAGTGTAGTAAAAATCAGAACCAAAAATGTTTTAAAGGACTGAATTTTATGGTATATAAATTTTATCTCGAAATACTGTTTTTTAAATAGAACAGTGGTTCCTATTATTGTAGATCAATAAAGTAGTGGATATTGTGGAATGAGAGTCTGTGCTACAACAGTATCATTTTGCAAACTGGTACCTATAAATACCCTTCTTTTTTTGTATCTGCCCTATATTACATGATTATGTTACAATTTGGCCAAACTTCCACTGTTGAAACTTATAATTTATATCCAGATAAATTTCAGAAGTGAAATTCTTCAGTTAAAGAGTAGGTGATTTTCTTCCGAAATTCTGCAGTGTACTTCCTGAAACAGTGAACCAATTTAGAGTCTTCTTAGAAGAATAATTATGCTCATTTATTTTACTTAGTTGTACCAACTACTTATCTTCTTAACGTTTACCAGATGCATTATTTTGTATGCTCACCAACCATTCACATCTCTTTTTTGACAGTTGTCTCTTCATGTTCATAACTCTTGGTTAACTTGGGATATATAACTTATTTTAAACCAGGAGTATTAATATTACCTGTCATTTACTGTCTTGAATTGTACATGATAGCCTCTATGTGTCTCTAATATAGGTCTAAGAATTTATTTCCTTAAAATTAATCCTGACTCGCTTTTGGTATGACCTTGGAAACTGAAAACTCATTTTGCTTCTCCAGTTTAAGGTAATTTTATTCAGCTGGTTTTTTTTGAAAATTGTTTCTCCTCAATTTTTTTTCTTACTGGAATTCACAGACTATGCACAAGAACTATTTTGAAGTTCTCTGCTTTCTATTTTTTATCTTTAGTCAATATTTTTTATTCTTATATAATTTTAAGATAGTTCACTCACTTTTTAAAAAATAAACGTTTTTTTAAATTTTAGGACATTTTCATGTTTATGTTATAATGTTTTGTATATCTTCTTAAGAATTCTCATTACTTAACTTTTAATGACTCATCTACTTAGCTTTTCTCCCCCCCACCCCCACCCCATGGGTATATCTGCCTCAGAGGAGCCCTCTGCTTTGGTGGTTCAGCTCAGTCTCTCTTATTCAAGTCTGCCAAAGTGTTCTTTATTGATTCAAGTTCGAGGGTTACCTAAGCACACATGCAGAATAAGTAATGGTAGTTTGGGCAATCAATAAAATATTAGCCAGATTTGTTTTTCAAGGGTAAAGTTTATCTACTGAAGTGCAGAAAAGAACAAAGATGAGAGATCACTTCATTAGCAAGATTCTGCACATGAAATGGATGTGAGGTCCTTTTCCAATCAGTTGAAGGTATAATATCTCAAATGGGAGCAGCAGCCTTTGCCACATCTGCAGGTGCCCTCCAGTAGGACTTCCTCTCTGTGATAAGAGCAGCCACTGGGCTACCAGGCTTCCATAGTCATTCTTAGCTCTGAGGAGTGACCTTCTAGCAGACCAATGGCTACCTCCATTCAATATATAAGTAAATCTTAGACATTATTGATTGTTTTCCTCTCATGTTTGCTTCCATCCTATTTCTCCTTATTCTGTGAATATTTTATCTTTTGTCTTCTTTTTTTAATTTCTTTTGTTCTCAGCTTTGCTTCTATCTCCTACAAATGTGTAATGTGTCAATTTATATGCATATACATGGGTGACCCTAGTGATGTATTTTATAATCAATTTGAAATAAAATAGTAGCCTAAAAATCTTTGATAAAAGATCTGATTCTTAAAGCACATATGCTTTTAGGGTGCAATATAAGTTTTCAACATTTATGAGAAATATGCAAGCAATATATAATATGTGTTAAATAAAAGTATTATGGTCTACCCTGTCCATGGGCTTATGAAAAATATAAAAAGTTGACGTGAATATCTTTGTTATATTGAACTTTTCCTATGTATATTAACAATGAGGTAAAATATAATAATATAAGCCATTTAAAATGTATGTTTTATATAATTGCTTAATATGATACTTTCTAATAACTTGTAGAAATTAGTAGCAAACATATCAATATGTCTGAGACACACACACAGTTAATTTAGGGAAAAGTCTAGGGCATAGTTATTAAAAAGTTGGCAACAACAGAATTTACTTTCAATTAATGCATGACATGCATAAATACGAATAGTAGACTTTAAAGACTTCAGAGTAAACAGTATAATACTAAAAAAAAGGGATTATTCCAGAACAGTTAGTATGAAAGCAAATTTCCAAAATTACCAATATTTTATAATATGCATAACTAGTGTTACAGGATATGCACAATCATCTATAAAGTCAAGCTAAAAATTTAAATTTACTTTGCTCCCATAATTCCACTAAAATGATAGTGACAATATACAAAAGTAAATAAAGATTAATTAGAATTGAGAATAACTGGAATGATTTCTGGAGATTAGTTGATTCTGAATAGATAGATGAGCCAAACACACAGCTCAGAAAATTCCAATGAACAGTTTTTAGTCATCCACCTCTCATTCAGGGAAACAACTCTCAAAATGAAGAAAAATGAGCAGCCACGTTTACTAGGTTTTAATAAAAAAAGAAAGACACAAAGGAGGTGTAACAATAGATAAAAATACAACCTAATGATCATAAAAATATTCAGGAACAAAAGAAAATCGTTTTGTAAGTCTATTTGATTCTCAGAAGAGGAATGACATTGCATCCATACAATAACAAACTGATATTAAGGAAAAAACAATTCCAGCCAAACTATGTAGAGTAAGAATCAAAATCAAAACTAATGTTTAGACATGAAGGTAAGAAACTCCTTTCTGAAATCACTATTGAAATTTAAAAAATCATAAAGTTTAAGACTTGGTTGTAAAGTAGCACATGTACACAAAGAAAGGAAATCCCAGCAAGATGACAATGCAGTTAAATTTAAATTACATAAAACAAAAATATAAAATACATTCTTTGTTTCTTCAGTCTCACCAGCCTCATTTCCAGGGCTCAGTACCCTGTCAGAGAGCAGAAACAGAATTTGTAAAAGTTACTGAAAATGGTTATTTGGTGATCAAATTTCTTTCATTTGTTGTTCAACAAATGTTTACTGAGAAGCTTAATTTTGAAGAGTAGGATAGGCTGAAAATATAACATCCAATTAGAGACCAAAAAGACTTTATCCTCATAGGGCTCTAGAGTCAAATAGAGAATAAAGAAATAATAGCTGTTGTCAGTGCTAAAAAGAAAACTAATACAGTACAAAAAGATGGAGAGGAATGAAAGGAAAGATTATTTGAATTTGGATGTGAGTACAAAGTTCTCTGCAAATGTGATATTTGGAGGAGATAAGCCTTAAAAAGTCACAAGAAGTCTGTAGAAAGCATATTCTAGGCACGAGAAACCCAAGCACAAAGACAGTGATATGAGAAACTTTGTCCATAAAACAGCAAGAAAGCTGCTAGTATGACTGAGATAGTCAAGGAGATAAAAGCAGAGAAATAAGCTTGAAGTAGACCATATAGGATGTATCAGTTAGAGTACATATTTATTTTAGAGGAAAATGGAAAATATTTAAGGTAGAGTTGAAACAATCAAATATATGTGTTCAAATCATCACTTCAACTATCTTAACAGCAAGTAAATTGTAGAAGTACAAAAGCAGAAGCAATATTTATTTAAACATTTCTTAGAAGCATATTTACAAAGAAGTTATTGGTTCAAATATGAAGCAAGTTAAATTTTTTTTTATTTTAAAGAGGATAAAACTAAGGAAAATAGAATAAAGCCAATCAAAACAAACCAGTGTAAATGGTACAGGACTTCCAAACATTATGAAATCAACAATAGTTACCATAATGTTGTCTTCAAAATAGCTGCAGATACCTTTGGGCATAGTAAAAATCAAACAGAACAGAATAGAATAGAAACAATAAAAACAAAGCAATGAATGCAATAAATGACTTCAAAACAAGACAATAGTAAATCCAAAATGGCTACTGTGATATATCTTGCTATCTTTGAGACAGCTGCTCATGCCTGAGATATAACAAAATCAAACAACAAAACAGAACAAAACCAAACCCAACAAAACAATGAAAATGATACAGGACTTCAATACAAGACAATAGAGAATCAACGATGGCTACCACCCTCAGAAGGAGATCCACTCTAGATGCCACACTGCCTACCCTATCTTCTGAACAGATGATCAGACCATTGGCCCTAGACTCGCAAGGTCAGTGAAACACCACAAGCATCAAATTGCATTTCACCACAATAGCTATCATCACAGCCTGTGTTTCTCTGGATCAGCGAGTCACTTGGGAGGCGAGGATTCATACTTCTTGTTTGCCAGACCATGCCAGCAGGGGCTGGGGTCTGGCTGCCCCCCTGCAGGTGGTGGCCCATGCATGGTGCCGGTTTGCAGGGTGGGCTTGCTTCTTGGTGAGGCCTTGTTCTCTCCCCACCCCCACAGTCCATGAATGGTGCTGACGTAGGGTAAAGGCTTGAGTCTGGCTGTCCCCATGCCAGCGGTGGCTGCACATGGTGCTGGCTCACAGGGAGGTCTTGCTTCTGCGTCAGGCCTTGTTCTTTCCCCCAGCAGTCCATGAATGGTGCTGACTCATGGGGAAAGGCTTGGGTCTGGCTGTCCCCACGCCAGTGGAGGTCTGCATATTGCACTGGTTAACCGGGGGGCTAAGGCAAGCTAAAATTATCTAATAAATGCTATATAAGAATTAAGCACTAATTAAATCCTGAAGTCTGACGCATTTGATGAACAGCTTTAGTGATAGAATTGTACTTCCTTTTCTAAAAATCAGTTTCAATGTTGGGTTTTAAAGAAAATAATATTTGTATGAGCAAATGATTATAAATTTTATTTGTATCAAATATTCAAAATCAGTTTATAAACAACTGGTAGCACAAAATCATAGAAATATGAGATTATACCACTTTTAAAATTAGTTGACAGCTCAGAAGGTGGAGGTGAATGTAGAGACATGAACTATTTTTATCTTTCAAAGTGAAATACCTATTAGTAGAACAATTAATAGACTCTTGAATGTTATCTAAGAACATTGAGCTAATTAATAGGAGAAAATAATAAAAATGATCAATAAAAGTAACAAAACTCAGAAAGTTTATAATTTATCAGGGAATAAACTGATTTTAAGTCAGATAAACCAAGAAATACAGAAAGCTAGAGGTATAGCTAAGTGGAATATACAAGGCCTTAGGTTTGATCCCCAGCATCTCAAGGAAGGACAGAAGAACAGAAGAATAAAAGGAAGGAAGGGAAAAGAAAGAAAGAAACAGGCAAACAGAAAGAGAAACAAGAAAGAAAGAAAGAAAGAAAGAAAGAAAGAAAGAAAGAAAGAAAGAAAGAAAGAAGAAAAGAGCAGAAAAGAAAAGAAAAAGAAACAAATAGTAAATGTAATGAAAATAGAAGAAAACATCAGGAGTGTACTAAAGCTTACCTTTGTAGAGCAAGTTATTTATTTTTTTATTATTTACTTATTTTTTTTTTTTGGTACCAGGGATCGAACTCACGACCTTGCACATGGCAGACAGGCACTTACGCCACTGAGCTAAGTCCCTGGCTTGCAAGATGTTTATTTACATGGACTGGTAGATCTTTTTGTTGTAATTTTATACCCTTCTGAAGCATTTGCATTTTTATCTGTATGCTTGTCATACTTTATAATAATAATGGTAAATCTATTATGTAAAAATCATTTAGACAAATACCATGCTGTATTAAATATATCCTATTATAAACATTACATTTCTTTTTTCTCACAATAAAATGTTGCTGACAAAATTACAGCTTCTATTTGTTAAGTAAAAGGTCATATTTTAAAGAAACAACAAAGAGACAGAACCTGCAAGTCATGCTATTAAAAAAAAAAACTAATACAGAAGTTATGACAGAAATTGCCATTCAACATTTTCTTTTCTCAAAGGCAAACAATTCATTAATAATAGATCACATATAAGAAAAAAAAGGAAGATGAAAACAATAGCATTCTGTTGGATTTGATCAGTGTGGAGATTTACTATTAAATGTGCAAAGATCTCTGAAACTACTGTTAAATCAGGAAAAAAAAAAAACAAAAAAAAACTGAGAGCAGCTATTAGAACCTGTAAGACCAAGTGCAGCATAATCGGAGGTCATAAGAAAACAAAAACTTAGAAGTGTTCCAAGTTAATGTCTGGTATATATATCGTATGAAGATGGAAAATAATAAATTAAAAAAATATCATCCCCACTATCAGAAAAAGGGGCTAAAAATGAAGGAAGTGATTCTCACCAGCATAAAGATATCCATGATAACCAATCCAAGTGAGAAGTACCTTGCAGAAAAGAAACGAAGACCCTAAGAAGTCTCTTGCCAAAATTCATAGAAAATATGACAACTTTGTTTCACAAGCACATGAAGGGAACAAACATCAAAAAGAATGTGAGCACAGAAACTTGAAAGCCCATACATTGACAAAATGCCATGATTCATAAAGCACAAGGTATAAATATTCAAGGAAAATTATCCTTAAAGAAAAAAATGAGTTATTGTGCATTTGAAGTAATAGTAACATCCCTAATATCTATGATTACAGCTTTTGGACAAAGGAATCTGTGTTGGAATAAGCATGTGTTTGATTTTAAAATTCTAAGGAGAAAGTTTTTAATTCTGCTTTCAAATTAATCCTTACTGTGACAAGTGATAGTTCATAAGGACTAATGGTAAATGACTATCACAGTATATCCTGAGTGGATTATAATTAATGCAATATATCAGAATTTGCAAATTATGAATACAAATGTATATTCCCACAAGTATATTAACTTTCAAAGTGTAACACCAAGTAAATCCTAGAAAAGAATCTTAATACTATTAAGCCAAAGCTTCTTCAGTAAGACTCTAAGAATAATTCTGTGAAAAGTCAAATAGTTAATATTACTAAAGCTATAGATAGATAGATAGATAGATAGATAGATAGATAGATAGATAGATATAGATAGTACATTGACTTGAAATTCAATGTTGCTCAACAATGACTTGAAGTCAATTATATATAGACTTCCCAGGTTATTTTTTACAAAACATGTTTATCAGGACTCTTGGTAAGAATTGACAGAAACTCAAATCAGACTGTCTTAACTCAGAGAAATTTTTGGTTCTCCTAATGATGAATACAGAGTCATTTTACTGCTGGAATGGCTAGATCCAGCATTTTAAAAAAGACTTAGTTGCTTTTACTTTTTTGGCTCTGCTTTTTCTTGTAATGACTTCACTTTCAGGTGAACAATTGCTGTATACAGCCACCTGGGCCTTGTGACTAACTTCGTGAAGTTCTTGTAAATAAGAACCTTCAATCTATAATGATTATAAAAAGTTTTAGGATTCAATTTTAGTGATCCAACATGTCATAGCCACCTCAGAAATTCAACAAGGATGGAGGGGATAGATTTAAACCCCACCAAACAAATAGGAATCACACAAACTGAAAGAAAAGCATGGTTTTTAAGGAAAATTAATGTGTTCTTCTAAGACCAAAGAAAAATGGAACAGAGACAACAAAAGCAGTTACCCACTATATTCAGTTTGATTCATTTTGTTGTTGTTGTTCAACAGATGATAACACATCTGGCACACTTCTTGTAGTGTTATTGAAAACGTATTGGGAATTGAAGCATGAAAATCTAATTTTATGATCTTTAGTAAGTTGCCAAAACTTTCCAGGTCTTTTTGTACATGTAAATTATTTTCAAAATATTTCTATCACTACAACTCTATGAATGATTTGATGAAGGAAAAAAAATACCTTGGTGAATAAAGGCTCATGGCCAAAAATTAACTCCAGGCCTGCCTTTAACACCACTTCAGAGGACATCATTCACAGAATGCGACAAAAGAAATTCACCCATGCTGTCTCTAAAAAAAGTTAAACAGACCTTACCTATGGAATGCCATGAAAATTTAACATGACAGCATTTTGGAAGAATCCAGCACAGTGCTACCCACTTTTGTGGCTTGAATTGTGTACTCATAAAGGGTTCGTTGATGCCTTCTCTTCCCTAAGACAACAAAATTGACTCTATTTATAAATTCAGTGGTTGCAGATAGAATTAGTTATAATAATGTCATACTGGAGCAGCATGGGCCCTTAGCCTAATATAGGAAATCCCCAATTTACAAACAAGTTCCATCCCAGGAGAACAGTCATAAGTCAGATTCATTCCCAAGTCAAACAAAGTGAGCCTTACACACCTCTTACACAAATATATAATGTACATACAGCAGTCCCCTCCATATCACCACTGCTTTTCCTCTTGCTTCTGGACATCCTGGGCTCTGAGCACTGCACTACTGTACACTGTCACACTATACAGTAAGCACACAGCACAACCGTGACAATGTGTGGCAGATATGTGAGCAACTTCTGTGATTTTTTCACATCTAAAAGTGTTTGGGGCCCCAGCAACCTGGAGGAACGTAGCACCCGCAGTTCTGGGCCTGGCATGAACCAAAGACACGCACAGCGAATTTCACCCAGCTGTGCAGCTTGGAACCTCGTGAGCAGCCTGGTAGGGACCTGGGCCAATTCCACCATCAGCCTGGGACATTCAGAGCATCCCTGGGGTCCTGCCTGGTCTCTGTCCAGTCACTGCCCAGCAACAGAGCAGCCACAGTGGTAGTCTTCGCTGGAGCTGAAGGCATGCACTGTGAATTTCACCTAGTGTTAGAGCCTCTTAACCTTGCACATTGGATTCACCTTCCACAGAGGAATACAGGAAAATGACAAAACGAAAGAGCAAAATGCAATCTCACACCTCCAGTCCATCCGAAACAAGCCAAAGAGACACAGACATAGAACAAAGTATAAGCCACACACCTGAAACTTCTGAAATGATAGCAACCAAAGTAAAGAAACAACTCCATGAAGCTCTACAGGAACTGAGATTAGACATGGTTTCCCAGGTAAAACAAGAGATGATAAACATAATGAAAGAAATGCTAAACACATCTAAAGAAGATAGAGATGAAAAAATAGAAGAGCACTGCAAAAGGATGGAAACCTTGAATGAACAGTACAAGAAAGAATTAGAATGCAAGAAACAAATTCAGAGAGATATCCAGGAAATCAAGGATGCCATAGAAATCTAGCAAAGCCACCTCAATGAATGTGAAGATAGACTTTCAGACCTCAAAGAAATGATTCCAACTAGCAAGCAAGAAAGGAAATATCTTTTAAAATAACAAGGAATCAGGAAATAGCAATTCAGCAGTTGCAAGATGATGCAAAGAAAAATAATATAAGATTAATAGGTATAAATGAAAAAGAGGGAGAAAACACAAATGGTATAAAAACACTATTTAAAGAAGAAATAACTGAAAATTTCTCAAACATGGGAAGGCAAACTGACATACAGATAAGTGAAGCATATAGAACTCCAAATAGCCATAACCAAAATAAATCAACACCCGGACATATAATAATCAGCATCCCAGAAATTCAACATAAGAACAGAATATTAAAAGCTGTTAGAGAAAAGATGCAAATCACCTATAAAGGAGAGTCAATCAGAAACACAGCAGACTTCTCAACACAAACAATGAAGTCAAGAAGAGCATGGAGTGAAGTATTTCAGGTCCTAAAGGAAAACAACTTCCAACCCAGACTGATGTACCCTGCAAAACTATCCTTCAAAATGATGGAGAAGTAAGATATTTCCATGACAAAGAGCAGCTGAAGAATTTCATGACCACCAAACCAACCCTGCAAAGAATGCTGAAAGATACTCTAGATAGACATGAAAATAGCTACAACATCAAAAACATCAACAGAATAACGCCATGCAGGGCAAACAATTAAGTAGAGAGAAAAGGTAAAGAAACCACTGCAGAAAGA
>RJWT010000494.1:44829-66550 GCA_004365215.1 Cuniculus paca
AAAAAAAAAAAAAACCCAGAGGTAGCTATTCTGTTTGCAGATAATGTGAACTTCAAACCAAGAATGGTCAAAAGAGATAAAGAAGGTCACTACATACTGATTAGGAAAAATCTCCAAGAGGAAGAAATAACAATCTTAAATATATATGCACCAAATATGGGAGCACCCAACTATAGAAAACAAATATTAATAGAAATGAAAAATCAGATAAGCAATAACACAATTATAACAGGAGACCTAAACACACCCTTGACACAAAGAGACAGATCAACTAGACAGAAAATCAGCAAAGAAATAACAGAACTGAATCAAACCTGTGAACAAATGGACCTGGTAAATGTCTACAGAGTTTTCCACCCAACAACATCAGAGTCTATATTCTTCTCAGCTTCACATGGTATATTCTCTAGAGTAGACCATATAATAGCCTATAGAACATGCTTAAGTAAATGCAAAGGAATTGAAATTGTCCCATGCATACTATCTGATCACAGTGCCATCAAACTGGAAATTAATGAAAAGAGAAACTGCAAAAACTCTGTAAACACATGGAAATTAAATAATACACTCCTGAACAATCAGTGGGTCACAGAAGAAATTAAAGAAGAAATTAAACAATTTCTACAAGCAAATGAAAATACAAATACAACTTACCGGAACCTGTGGAATGGGATGCAATGAAAGCAGTCCTCAGAGGGAAATTTATTGCAGTGAATACCCAAATCAGGAAAATGGAGCAAACAAAAATAAACAATCTGATGCCATACCTCAAACATCTAGAGAGAGTAGAGCAAGCCCAACTGAAAGCCAAAAGAGGGGAAGAAATTATAAAGATCAGAGCAGAAATTAATGCAATTGGGACTGAGAAAACAATACAAAGAATCAACAAATCAAAGAGTTGGTTCTTTGGAAGAATAAATAAAATTGATAAGCCCCTAGCCAACCTTATTAAAAAAAAGAAAAGAAAAAACTCAAATCCATGCAATAAGGAATGAAAAGGGTGAAATCACTACAGACCCTGTAGAAATACAGAAGATCATCAGTACCTACTTTGAAAATCTTTACTCGCATAGTTCAATAGCACAGTAGAAATGGACAGATTTCTAGAAACATATGAATTACCAAAGCTGGGCCAAGAAGATGTATAAATACCGAATAACCCAATTTCAGTTAATGAAATTGAAAATATAATTAGAACCTTACCAACCAAGAAAAGTCCAGGTCCTGATGGATTCACAACTGAATTCTACAAGAAATTCAAGGAAGACTTAATGCTAACGCACCTCAAACTCTTTAATGAAACTGAATAGGAAGCAAGTCTCCCTAACTCATTCCTAGAAGCAAGTATTACACTAATACCAAAACCAGAGAAAAAACAAACTGAAAAAGAGAACTACAGGCCAATCTCCCTAATGAACATCAATGCAATAATTCTCAACAAAATACTAGCAAACAGAATGCATCAAGTCATCAAGAAGATTATACAACATGACCAAGTGGGTTTCATCCCAGGAATACACGGATGGTTCAACATATGCAAATCAATAAATGTAATACACCATATCAATAGAGCAAAAGATAAGAATCACATGGTCATTTCAATAGATGCAGAAAAAGCTTTTGATAAAGTCCAACATTCATTCATGATAAGAACCCTACAGAAAATCGGAATAGATGCTCTTTATCTCAATCTGATAAAAGCCATCTATGACAAACCAACAGCCAATATCACTCTAAATGGTAAAAAACTGAAAGCTTTCACTGTAAAATTGGGAACAAGACAAGGATGTCCACTATCACTGCTCCTACTCAATATAGTGCTGGAAACATTAGCCAGAGCAATAAGAAAAGAGACAGAAACAAAAGGAATAAGGATAGGAAGGGAGGAAGTTAAACTATTACTATTTGCAGATGACATGATACTCTATGTAGAAGACCCCCAAAACTCCATTCAAAGACTTCTAGATGTCATAACCAAATTTAGTAATGTAGCTGTATACAAAGTCAGTGCTCAAAAATCAATAGCATTCCTATACACAAACAATAAACTCATTGAGAGAGAAATAAGAGAAACCACACCCTTCACAATAGCATCCAAAAAAATGAAATACTTAGGAATCAACTTAACAAAGGAAGCAAAACATCTATTCAATGAAAATTCCAGTACTCTGAAAAAAGAAATCGAAGAGGATCTCAGAAAATGGAAAGACATTCCATGCTCATGGATAGGAAGAACAAACATTGTGAAAATGGCCATTCTCCCAAAATTATTATATAGATTTAATGCAACTCGCATCAAAATACCATTAGCATACTTCACAGATCTAGAGAAATCATTCTTAAAATTCACCTGGAGCCAGAAGAGAGCTAGAATAGCAAAGGCACTTCTGGGCAGCAAGGGCAGGGCAGGAGGCATCACAATCCCAGACTTGAAATTATACTACAAAGCTACTGTAATCAAATCAGCATGGTACTGGAATCATAACAGACCTGAGGATCAATGGAATAGATTAGAAGATATAACCCCAAGGACAAACACACTCAGCCACCTTATCTTTAACAAAGGGGCCAAACATGTTCACTGGAAGAAAGATAGCCTCCTTAATAAATGGTGCTGCAAAAACTGGCTTTCCATATGCCAAAAACTAAAACTAGACCCAAGCCTATCACCATGCACTAAACTAAAGTCAAAAGGGATCAAAGATCTAAATATTAAAACAGAAACACTAAATCTGCTGGAAGACAAAGTAGGTAGAAATCTTGAAGACAGAGGGGTAGGTGGAGAATTCATGAACAAAAGTCAAACTGCACAGGAAACACTTCCCACAATCAACAACTGGGATCTTGTCTTGTTAAAAAGTTTTTACATGTCAAAATAAATCTTCAACAGAGTGAAAAGAAAACCCACGAATTGGCAAAAAATCTTAGTCAACTGTCCTCCAGACAAAGGTTTTCTATCTAGAACATATAAAGAATTAAAAAAACTCAGGCCCTCGAAATTCAAAGACCCAATCCAAAAATGGGCATCTGAGATGAAAACACACTTCTCAACTGAAGAAATATGAATGGCAAATAAATACACGGAAAAATGTTCAGTATCATTGGTCATTAGAGAAATGCAAATTAAAACAAACCTGAGATTCCATCTAACTCCAGAAAGAATGGCCAGGATCAAGGAAACAACCAATAACAAACGCTGAAGAGGCTGTGGAGAAAAAGGAACCCTTCTCCACTGTTGGTGGGAGTGTAGACTGATGCAGACACTGTGGAAATCAGTCTGGAGGTTCCTCAAAAAGTTAGGATTGGAAGTCTTATTTGACCCAGCTATTCCACTTCTGGGCATATTCCCAGAAGAAGTGAAATCATCCTACCACAGTGATATATGTGCACCCATGTTTATAGCAGCACAATTTGTAATAGCCAAATCTTGGAAACAACCCAAATGCTCATCAATTGAGGAATGCATAAAGAAGAGGTGGTACTTTTATACAATGGAGTACTATTCAGCTATAAAGAAGGATCACATTGAGGCTTTTATAGGTAAATGGATGCAACTTGAACCATACTCATAAGTGAAATAAATCAAACTCACATGTGTAAATACCGCATAGTCTCCCTAGTGTAAGAAACTGAAATACTCAATAAGATACGAAATCCCCAATAAATATGGGAAAATGGTAAGAAACTTCCAAAGGATAAAACAATTCAGGGAAAAGGAGAAAAGAAGGAAGGGAAAAGAAAAGATATAAATTAGTATGTATATATATATATATATATATATATATATATATATATGCACTTAAGATAGATAAGATGATTGTACTACTAATTTTATTGGTTCTTAGAATAAAACAGTTAACATTCATATGATCAGACCAATTCTGTGTGCCTATACCTGGTAAACTGAGAAACTCTGGAAGACAACTATATGAAATAACAACCTTTGGTATCTTCCCATCACCTAGCTTAGAAAGCCTATATTGTTATTGTTTTGGGCTCTTTATTACTGTTATTTATCTGTCTGTATTGTTTTTTGTTTTTCTTGTGCTTTGTTCTGCTATTGCCTCTAGCACAGAAAGGATAGATGTACAGGTATGTGCTTATACATGCTTAGAACTACTCCTAAAGAGTTCACCAGAGCAGGTTTTATTAAATATCAAAATATGAACAGCTACATTGAAGAAAATGAGACATTATAGCCATAGCTGATTTTGTATCTTCGAGTTCTGAAGTCCAGTAATGCCTTATTCCTTGATTTGATTGTTTTAAGTCTGTTTTCTACTACTTGATTGCAATATGTGAGAAGATATGATCAGCTTTTTTGAAGAAAACAAAGGAGTTTAAGGTAGCCATTGTTGATTTCTTATTGCTGAATTTGAAGGCCTGTAATGCTTTCACTCTTTTGTTTTAGCTGGTTTTATATTATTTTGTTTTGTTTGAGTTTATTGTGTGTGAAGGTATAAACAACCATTTTGAAGAAAACAAGAGACACTAGGGCAGCCATTGTTAATTTCCTGTCATTATGTTTTGAAGACCTGTATTGGTTGCGTTTTTCTGTTCTAATCTGCTTTGTTGTGCTTTAGTCTGTTTTATTTTTTGTTTTTATTCTCTTTAAAATAAAAAAAAATGTTTGTTTTGCGAGGTCTGTTTATATCTGTGAAAGTCTGCAACTCGAAAGTTCATAATTCGGGGACTTACTGTGTAGATGTTATCCTTAGTATAAGAGGAGAAAGAGATTCAAGAGAGAACATCAAGGGACACATGGGGAAAGGTGACCACAGGAGTATGAAGGTAGAGATTGGAGTGAGACGTCCACAAGCCAAGGAACAGCAAGGATTGTGCTTTGTTGCCAGAAAATAAGAGACGCATGGAGCGGAGGCTCCTTTGGAACCTTTAGCAGGAATCCACACTGCTGTCACTCTGTCCAGCACTAATGAGAGATTAAATTGCTCTCATTTTAAGGCCTTCAGTTCAGGGTACTTTGCTACAATGGCCATGAGAAACTAACACAGACCCATTGGAAAAAGTCATCGTTAGTTAAATTTGAAAACATTAGATTTTGATATTTCCAAAGTACGTTACTATAAATTTCAAGTCTATTAACATTTTTAAAAGTAAGACTATTCAACACTGAATTAGTATTGATCACCTTCTTGTGCCTCTTCCTGACACTTGCCCCTACAGAAAGTCTGTCTAATCTTACTAGACTCTCTTCTCTTCTAGGTCTCCCTCTTCTTCTCTGACTAGCCATTTTCTCCTTTTACCATGTTCTTCTCTTTCTCTGTCTTTTCAGTGTTGGTGAAATCCAGTATTCAGCACTTGGCTCTTTTCTTTTCACTATGAGTATCAATCACCATTCACAGATTACCAAACTAAATTACAGCTATATTGTGCTCCTGAGCTTCCAAATCAGTGACTGGCTGTATTTCTCTACTTTAACATCACCTGTGTAGATCAAATTTAACATGTCCAAAACAGAAGTCATGAATTTCTCCAGATATTCTTCTCCCTTGTCATACATCTAGAAGTTGCCACAGATTGTCCATTTTCTTACTCTTTACATCTGATTCACAACCACAGTTTTCTGTCTTTCTTCATCTCCTTTATTAACTCTTTTGTATTCAGTCTGTTGTAGCCACAAGAAGAGACGCGATACAGAGAATGTCAGGGAAATCAAGTCTATTATCTCTCAGGTCTTAAAATAGGAGGTAGAGCATGCCACACAGATCTGCACAGAGAAGACAACAAGGGTCTGGGAGGCAGATGACTGGAGCAAGGGGAAGGTTTAGGCTGTGGTGATTCTTGGGGTTTCCATAGGAGGAGAAAGGCAGGGCTGATGTACAGTTAGTCTTGACTAGTTTAAATAATTTCATTTGACTTGGGGCTACAGTAATGGCCCTTAGCTGCCTGGAACCTGGCCTAGGAATGAAGAAGGCAAAGCAGTATAGTCTTTGGGGGTGTAATAGGAGGTTTGGATTTGGATGTTTGTATAACAAAGGCCTACATAACATTGAGCTCTTTGCTATTTCTAAAAATTACCTAAGGCTTGGAGGGGCAGTCTTTGATGGCCAGAAATATTTTTTATAAATGCTCACACATAACACACAGAGTATTTAAAAATATTTTCTTTCTTGAATTACAGAGAATCAGATAACTTGTATCCCTACCTCCAGTTTTGCTATCCCCCAATTCCTCTTAAGGACTATTGAACAAATTATCTTTAAAAAATGCAAAGCAGGTAACATTACTCCTACTTTCACACTCTCCAAGGTTCCCCACAGATTGATGGAAAGAGTCCAAGTTCTTTGGCAGAGTACTCAAGGCCCCCATTGATCTGGCACTTGCTTCCTCTCTCGGATCATTTTTGCTAATTACTGTGCCTGCTTTGGCTCCATTTAACCACTTAAAGCTCTCTGAGAGCACCATACTCTCCAGAGCTGTCCTTTCTGCATGTAGTGCCCTTCTCACTCTCTCTCTCTCTCTGTAGTAAACACTTGCTCTTTTTGCTCTTTTTTAGTTCAAGACCCCTTTTCCATGTGGAATCATAAGTTTTCCCCCCACTATACTCAAATACTGTGTCTATTTTTTAAAAAGTATTCATAACACTTGTTAAAGATGTGAAGGCAGATTTTATTCAAGGAGAACCATGGTAGAAGATAGGACTACTGCAATGGGACTCTTTCAGTGGGTGAGAGAGATTTGGCTCCACTCCAACAAGGTAAAAGGGGGATTATAACTAAGGAGAAGGGTGTGAGAATCAGTGGAAATCATGTGGAAATGAAACATCAAGGCTAAGGAGTTTATATCCAAATTGACCTGTCAGGATTTTGATGAAGGTGGGCCAGGGTGATGTAATATTACTAATGGTTGTCAGACTACCAAAGGTGAAGATTTTTCCTGAACAAATTCAGCAGGATTCTTGCTTTAACTGGAATCTGTATGAAGACAGAGGGAAGCCCAAAGTCAAAACTAGTCAGAAAACATTCAGGGGCCTGAGTAAAGTTTTGAATAAAGGAGACAGTCTTTGACACTACCATATTATTAAAACACTGTGCTGCCCTTATTATTTTATATACAATGGTCTGCCCAATTACTTCATGAAGAAAGAGAATCTTCAAGATGCATATCAACATGTAAAGCATGGCAAATGCTCAATAAATATCCACTAAATTAATGAATAATGAAAAACTAAACAAATATAAGGGCAAATATTGAATGAGCCCAAATATTCAATGAAATATTTCATTTAAAAGTAAACAAAGGATTGCATCTGTAGACATTGGCAGAATGAAGATGACAGACTGGACTCAGGCTGCTTGGATCCCCCTGATGAAAATTTAGGTAACTGGTTGTTTTATGTTAATCTGTCAAAATCAAAATATAATAGTTCTTTAGTGAATATTTAGGAAACCTAACTGAATATATATTTATATTATGAAGATTACATTATAAAAAATAAAAGAAATTATAGTATTTTCTGTGGAGGGATGCTGAGAGGAATCAAGGGAGGAGGAAGAGGGAACTGTACCCTTCTAGGACACATGCCCACTGACCCACCTCCTCCCAACATCATAGTGAGCTATAAACTCATCAGTGCATTAATCCACTGATGAGTAGAGTATTTTGCCCCCATGGTTCCATCACCCCCCAAAAGCTCCACATATGGACTATTCCAATTTTGGAATGGTCAAAATTAAGAGTAGTAAGGGCCAGATCTGGGATGGTGGGAAAGTACATGAGGCTTTGGGGGACAGCTGGATACAAATCATAACAAGACATATGGTATGTTATCAAACATAAACAGTTCACCTGAGTCACTGTAGTGAGCTGTCATTGAGGGCCTCCATCTCACTTCTCATAAAATATTACTGCCAGGGTGGCCTAGAAATTCAATAAACCCCAATCTGGAAAGACTGGAAGCAGAGGGACCAATTATCAAACTCTTGGAATAGTCAGAATTAAGAGTAGTAAGGGTCACAGGTGGGATGGTGGAAATGAGATTATAGCAGCAAAAGAAAGAGGATTCAAGAGAAAACACTTTTTTAAAAAAATTTAAAGTTAAATACTTGTGCTTGAAGCAACTGAGTAGGTCAGGCAGTTTTTTCCAAATATAAGTACTAACTAATGGATTCTAAAGCTGACTTGCAAACAGATTCTGGTACCTTCAGAAAAGTCAGTGACCTCAGAAAAGTCAGAAAGTCTCTCAGTGACCTGGCCACTACATTATCATCCCAAATTCCACTTTTTCTTATTATTTCTAACCTTCAAAGGACAAAAATCTCATGAATCTTATTTCCCTAAGACTAAAGGAGAGTCTGTCCTTTATCTCCCATATATCACAGGGAACAACAGACACACATTAGATCCAAAATTTTCCATTACTCTGATTTAGCATGAATTCACTGTTAAATAGCTTTTAATTGAAATTGAACATTAAGGAACTACAAGGAGTGAATTCTCAGTTCACAAAAGACTAATTGCTGAGCCCTGCAGCATTTATACACATCAAGGTCAATGGGAAATGTAAAAGGTCAGTGAAACTTGCTTGGAAAGGAGCTCTGGACTCAGAACCACCATCAGAGTGCATAGAACACTGCAGTTTTCAGCGTACCTTTGCTGCCACTTTCTTTTCAGAAAACAATAATGTTATTTTTGTCCAGTTTTACTACATTCCCTCAGTCAGCATTTTATGTACATATGCAAGCTATCTTTTTTTATCTTGGCAATTAATCTAAAGTAGTTTTCTTGGACAAAAAAAGTCTATATTCTGAGTAATGCCTGCGTCACCTTAAACACTGATCTAATTGCTCCTTTCTCCTGTTTTGTTATTTTGTTTCAGAATGATATTTTAACATGTTTATCAAGTTACATCAAACTCTTGATAATATGAGACCTTATCCAGGTAGAGTCTGATCATCATAAATGATGCTCCATATGTGGTTAAAACAATATACAACTCTTACTGCAGCTTTTTGATAGCAATAGTATCTATATTGAAGAATTACATTTTTAATGTATTGACTTGATAATTATTGAATTATTTACAGAACAGAGAGTGTTAATGAAATTTTCAGTCTGGTTCTTACTTGGGTACAAAAAATTTCAACATGCCTGATGAGGACCAAAAAAGCAAGATGAACCAAAGAAGAAAAAATGGAAGGAAGGAAGGAAGGAAGGAAGGAAGGAAGGAAGGAAGGAAGGAAAGAGAGAGAGAGAGAGAGAGAGAGAGAGAAAGAAAGAAAGAAAGAAAGAAAGAAAGAAAGAAAGAAAGAAAGAAAGAAAGTCTTTAGATTATGTTAAGTAGAGATAAACATTCATCCAGATCAACTGAAAAACAGCAGTGGATTTTGGTTTGCCACAAGGTCAGTAATAGATAGGGGTTTGATATGGCTGCAACAAAAAAGGCTAACTGGATTTCAGGTTTCATATACTACAGAAATAGAAGCTTGAAAATGTGGAAAAGAGTTCATTTATAGTTTACTTGAGTACTATATGTCTTGGTATGTACTGGTCAGTTCAAGATGACAAATTTTAAGAATAGCATTAGCAAAGTATAATTTGTCCAAAACTAGAATAAGCAGGATGATTAAATGTTTAAAACAAGTGTCAGATGGCTAAGGATACTTTCAGCCTGCAGGCAAAATGGAAGAAGATAGAAGGTAAAAGAATAGGTTTCTCCAAGTATTTGGCTTGTCATGTGGAACTTCAAAGGACAAAATTAAGATTAATGAATATAAGCAAATGGGTGTCTCATAAAAACAAATTTTGAATTCATTTAGTATTAATTAGGAAAGTCCAACAGTGAAACAGAGGATAGGTACAGGGATATAAATAAAATACTTTCATAATGTTCAGGATATCCAATCTTTCCCCAAATCTAGGTTTTCTTGTTTTGAGAGTGACTATGTTATTTTTCTTTCATTTTACCTATTAGCACATCATGTAATGTGGACAAAGTCACTTTTTTGTCCTCTTTCTTGTTATTTAAGCAATTCATAAGAAAGCATTTAATTACTTGGAAAAATTTACGGAATTCTCTTAGAGAAATTCAGATTCTCTTATCAAATAGGGGAATGGTGTTAATATTCTATCATAAAGACTGAGTTTATATTCACTCAGTCAGCAAACATATATTGGCATGATTCTAAGATGCTAATTCAAATAAAGCTCTGTCTTGACTCCCAGTGAGAACAGAAATCTAGTAGAAGTGACAAGTAAAGTCTTAAGATGAGTGAAATAATGTATAATAAAAAAACAAAAGAGGCTGTACATATGCACAATGAATTTAACTAAAGTAAAAAAAAGAATAAAAGCTCCTCAAAGGAAGTAACAATTAAGCAGAATCTTGAAGAATGTGTTAAAGTTAGCTTGGTTAGAAAGGTGAGGAAAGGGCATATTATTAGCAGAAAAAGCATTTAGGAAGAAACTGAAACTGAAGATATGAAAGAGGTTTGGAAGGTTTAGAGGTCTGTGAGGATTTTTCCTACTGTGGGAACAAAAATTGTACGAAGCGAATTTTGCTAAATGTGGCCAGAAAGGTTGGTAAATTGAAAAACAAATGACAGGAAAAAACTGCAATATTAATTGACGGTTATTATAATTATATAATGAATTTTTATAAATTTTTTTAAAATTCATAGCATAAAAATGAGACAAATATGAATATATAATTTCCATAAAAACAAATTGTCCACAAAAATAAGAGAATGGATTTAATTTCACTAGTAGCAACTCATATGGAAATTAAAACTAAAATCACATCATTTTTCCTTATCTATTCAAAAATTGAAGAGTGATGCTCTCAATTTTAGTGAACATGTGGGATTTAGAACACACTTGAAATTCACTATTGATAGGAATATAAATTCATGCAGAGTTCTGGTGTTTTGTTTTGTTTTGTTTTTTCCAATCAAACTCAGGGCCTTGTGCTCACCAGGCATGCACTGTGCAGCTGAGCTACGTCCCAGCCCTTCATGCAGAGTTCTGTTAGACTGAGGTATACTTTTAAATCCACATATTATTTAACCCAGAAACTCTACATCTATATAACTACCTTATTTTTTCCTCATTGCTGAGACAAAATCCAAATTTAAAGGAGGAAAGGTTTAGTTCAGCTCACAGCTTGTAGAGGTTTCAGTCTATAGTTAGCTGGCTCCAGACAAAGAGGCATCACAGAGGAGAAATAGTTCATAACCTGGCAGGCAGGAAGCAATAAGCAGCAAGCAGCAAGGGCAGCAGCAGCAACCTGGCTCTCCCTTTTATCCATTTTAGGCTACCCACAGCCAGGATGGGCCTTCCCATTATCCACACCCAGAACTATGCTAAACCAATCAGTGGACTAATTTAGTAATCACACATCTTAACCCCACCATCACGTTCTTAATTCCAGCATCACAGGCCCTAGATTCAGCTACTCCTAAAAAGTTCCACCTGTGACTGCATGAGGTTTTGGGGGGACATCTAGATATAAGACATAACATTCTGTCCCTGCCCCCCAAAGACTCACATGCATCCCTAAATGTGAAAGGCATTTAGTCCTTTTCTAAGAGCTGCCAAAGTCTTAACCATTTCAGCATTGCTGAAAAGTCCAAGTTCAAAGTCTCTTCTGGGATTTAAGGCAAATTCTTAACTGCAAGCCTCTGTATAAATGGAAAGGAAATTAAACACTTCCAAAACACACTGGCACAAGATAAACATTAGCATTCCAAAAGGTACAAATGGGGAATAGAAAAGAATAGGACCCAAGTAAATCCAAAATTCAGCAAGGCAAACATTAAGTCCTGTAGTTCCATGTCTAGCATTCTGGGTAACCTAGCTTACCTCTTTGGCCTGCTTTGCTCACTCCTTGCAGCTTTTCTCAGACAATCTACATTTGTAGTTCCTCCAACTTTCTAGGTTCTCCATTGTACCTTTGGCTCCACACTCACAGAGTCACACACTGCCCTCTAAGAAGTACACTGCCTGACCTAGAAAGCCTTCTTCTGAAATCTGGGTGAAAGTCTTCCTGACGTATAACTCTTGCATTCTGCATGCACTAAAACCAGCCCCACTTGAATGATGCCAAGTCTGCCACAAGATGGAGCCAGGCTTTCTTCTTTCTAAGGAAGAAAGGTACTTATTGCTAAATACTGTGAACACAATCCCAAGGACTAAATTCCCTAGACCATCCCAATTATAAAACATGGTGCTAAGGGACCCTCTTTTCAAAGCAAAGTCTTCCACCTTTGCAACTCTGCAGCTGCAAAAGCTAGAGTACTGCTGGTTCTTATAATTTCTTCAGGCCATCTTTTTTATTGTCCTGTTCATTGCCAGCAACCACATTGCCCTCTGCTCTATCTTTGCAGTATGAAGCTTTACTGGAGCTCCTTTTCTAGCCAAACTCAAAATGTTTTAAATCATTCTTCTGGGCTCTGTGCTCTTGAGTCTCAATATAAGTCTCGCTAAAAGCCCCCAACAGTAGCCATCACACTGCCTCAACATTAGACAGGCTGGAAATTTCATCGACTAGATTATTTAGTCCACTGCCCTTAATCTCAGTCTCAGGCAGTCTCTGGACACAAACTTTCTGCCAAAGCATAACACACATGGTTTGGAGTCCAACAACCAAAGCAGTCCTTGTTCCTAACTGAAACCTCCTGATCCTGGTCTTCACTGGCTGCATTTCTCTCAGCATTCTGGTCTTCTGAGCTCTGATCAGAATCTAGCATCAATTTTATTTTACAGCATCCCAGGGCTACTTCTACAACTGGCATCTCTAAAGCTTCCTAAAACTCTTCCACAAGCCACTTCCAAAGGTTTCTAAACCATATGACCAAGTAGCACCACAACAGTGACCCCATCCCTGGTACCAAATGCTATTTTTTTTTCTTGTTATTGAGAAAAAATACCCAACACCCAATGTTAATGGAAGAAATGCTTATTTCAGCTCACAATAGGTAGGTTTCAGTCATAGTTGTTTGGTTTCAAGGAAGGGTGATATGGTAAAGGGCTGTCAGAGAGAAGAAACAGTCCAAGGCATGGCAGACAAGAAGCAACCCCAGTAAGAGCAGCAGCAGCCTGCCTCTCCCTTTTATCCCTTTTATGCTGCCTGCCTTTTGAGTGGTGTCACCCACACCCAGCATGGGCCTTCCCATTATCCACACCAAGAACTATGCTAAGCCAATCAGTGGACTAATTTAGTAATAACATATGATAAATCCTAGCATCACGCACCCTAGATCCAGCCACCTCCAAAAGCCCACCTATGACTGCACGAGGCTTTGGGGGAACATCTAGATACAAGCTATAACACATCCCATATATATAACCGTAACCTAAATACTTACTTTCCTAATCAGGAAGAAAATGATTAAATTATCATATAAGTGTACTCATAAGTATTATGATACAGTTAAAAAGGAGATAGATTAATTTCTTGAAACCACTACAAAACTTATAATCAAGTTTAAATATTAAAAAGCAAGTTGAATGCAGTATGTATAATATAAACTCATTTATTTTAAAAATTTATAAAATGATTAATTTTCATATCTTTATATATAAACATACATATCATATGAAAGCATCTGATAGGGCATATATCAAACTAATAACAGTAAAAGGCTGGGATTACATGAATGATAAAGGGGAATTTTCATTGTTCTAAATTCTTTAAATATTAATGAGAATAGTTGGTGCATTACAGTCTAAAATAAATTGTAACCATTATTCTTAAATCTGTGGGGAGCCTTTGAAAGGTTTTAAGCAGGGAAATCATACAAGCATATTTTCATTTTAGGAATATCTTTCTGCAAAATAAATATAAAAAGCATTGGAGGGAAACTGACCTAGAGACAGGGAAGTCAATAAAAAATGATGACAGTAATTCCAATTTAAAAATAAGGGGGATTTAAATAAGGCTCTGCCATTGTGATGAATATAGGCCAAAAAAAGAGATGATTTTAAAAAAGATATTTACCATTTAGAACTTATAGGATACCACTCCCTGGGATAAGAATGTGATTTCACAGGAGGAGTCTAAATGAACTTCAGGTTTTCAATGTAGCAATTAGTTGACTGGCCCAGTCCATTTACTAAGATGAGGAAAACAGAAAGTATGTGTAGGGGAAGGAAATGGGTTGTTGATAAGTATGATTCTTGGACTCTAACCCTAGGGAACTTGGGAATTTGAATAGAAGAATTATCTCAAAATATTTTGTCAGATCATTTTGTTCCTTGAAAATTATTCAATTCATTAAAGAAAGGGTCAATGGCAAATGAGCTTCATCCAAGGTTTCCATAAAACTTCTAGAAATTTCTAAATTACACACCCACACAATGTTCATTGGGCTTTCCTTTGAGAAATCCAGAGAGTAGCTATATTTGTCTGTCGTAGATATATTGTCATCATAAAAGGAAAAGTTTCAGAGTCATACAATTTCCCTCCCACCTTCTTTCCATTCCACCCACCATTCAGCCAGACCAACTGATATTCAGGTGGAAACTCAAAACTGTAAGAAATATTTTCATCAAAATGGTTCAAGTGTAAATTGACATATAAATCTTCATGAGCTTGTATTCTTTGTTGTCAGCAATATTTTTTGTCCCCAAGTTGAACTCAAGGTTATAGAACTAAGTGGAAAAATGATTCAATCCTGGCAAACTACTTGTTTTTGTAAGTTCAAATCATACTTCAATATATAGACCTTGCTTTACTGTTGAGAGATTAAAATAAAATCACATTCACATGTAAAACTCTGCCATTAAAATTAGATTGGTGAGATGGGATGCTTGCTTTTAGTAATTAGAGTTCGTGTTTGTCAATAGTGTAAAGGCTTATAGTAAATAATGGGAGAAGATATAAGATTTGTTCATTCATTCATTAGTTTTCGATTGCTAACAGTATAGTGAATGAGATAACATGAAATTGGCCATTGTGGAAATTTTAGTCTAACTGTGGAGTTAGGATAGCCAAAGAACGTGGTAATATGAGAGCACATCTTAAGGGCACCTATATTGGTAGAAGAAAAGCAATATAGAGGATTGATAGTTTCTTCTTACAGCACTTAAAATTTGATTGAAATTAAAATAATTGAAGCCATAGATTTGGAAGTAAGGGAAATGGAACATGAAACTGAAAAGAAAGAAAAAAAATTTTGAGTAACACTTAAACAAAAAAATAGAGAAATGCAGACAAATATGATTTGTATAGTAAAAACTTACAGTTGAATGTGAAATTTTCTTTTTAGTAGTGAAAGAACACAAGTCATTGATTTGTGAAAATTCTTTTCCTTCCTTTTGCTTGCATTCATTGAATATCTAAGCAGCAGGCACTAAGCTAAGCTTTGGACACATTTACGAAATAAAATTTTTTTCTCTAACTTGATAGAACTGACAAAAATATGTGCCCAATTTTTATGCCCTTTCCTGTTTCAAGAAGTAAGAGTCAGTGGCTCTCCAGGAGTCACTGCCAGTCAAGTATTCTGAACCAGGGTGTCAGGCACTTGTGTCATGATCACTTAAGAATTTTATCTCCAGCTATTCACTTCTCATATAAAACAATGCAATTATATTTGCAAATATTTTCTATGTAAAAGTTAAGTCAGCATCTATCTACTAATATCATTCTTAATGCTGTCTGTTTCATATGTTTTCTTTAGTAGAAGAGGAAAAAAATAGAATTTAATATCTGTACCATGTTACAGTGTGACTATATTTTGTTCATTCATTTTGTAATAGGACAGGCAGTGAACAATTAAGACATGTGGTAGCATCTTGACTGGTGATTGAGTGAAACAAATGCCTGGATAGAGCCAGAAGAATAGTTTAGAACACCCAAAATGACAGCCATGAAAGCTGCTTCAAATTCTATGTATGAGATAAAGTCATCATAAAGTATTAGAGATAAAGAATGTTAAAAGTGGACAAATCAAGCTATCATCTTAGGGTTAGAGTCCTTTATGAATAACAAAATTTCCTCAATAACAGTAGCTTTAAAAAAATTATTTCTTTCACACATAAGCATCACCCAGAAGTAAGCAAGCTCCTGTTGGTAGCATGGCTTTGTGATTCTCAAGAACCTCGGTTTTGTCTATGAATAGAGCAGCCATCTTTACCACACTGCCCAGGATGGTTGTCTAAATTTCATGCTTCAAGAAGGAGAAAGAGAGACACATGGTCACATTTTTCTCCTTTTATGGACACCTAAGCATATAGCCTCATGTAGATATACAAGGAGTTGGAAAATACTTTGTCTTTATTCTGGCCAGCCATGAGCTAGCTTAAAACCAGAGACTCTAAAACAAAGATGAAAACTGGTATTGAAAGACCACTGTCCATTTCTGCCAACATGAAGTCAGATCATGACTAGAGATATAGGACTTTCCTCAGTCATCAAATATTCATTGAGACTATTCCTCCTGTCGGAGTTCAACATGTGCTTTACGGCAGATATACTCTTTAAAATATGGTTTCACATTGCATATTTTCAATTAGTGGAGTTTATCCATAATTTATTTTCTGTAAGATATACATTATAAATCAAAGAAAAAAATCTCAGAGAAATAAAACATTTTATCTCAGACTAAATTTCTGAATAAAAGAATCTTTTACATGTTTTCATTGTATAAGAGTGAGTTAGAAGTTTTAAACACATGCATACACACTTTAATCTGCATGCAACCATTTTTCTTTGATCTACACATATCATTAATCTGTCTACTCTTTATTATTTCTTGACAAGCTTATTCCACTACACAGTACTTATCTTTGTGATTCTTTTCTATAGACAGTTTGCTAGATTATTGCTAAATCTATACTTAAATGCAAACTCTCCAGGATTCTTTCTATACTCAGAGTTTGTGATTACACTTTAAGCAATGATATTGTCACTTTCCTGAAAATATCCTTAGTCACTGGCACCCAGTGCTGTGAGAATGTGACTTTGAAAAGCAAGTTTAAATGAGGCTTTTTAATTAGGCCACACTCCTATTTTTTTCAACCCTGTACCCAAGTTTCCCTGGAGTTACATGCACCCAATTAAAGAACATTCGAATTGAGATCTATATGCCTTTGAGTATGAATGGATAACTCTCAGTAATTGAGTTTGATCCAACTGCTCATTCAACTGAGGTGAATTGAGTCTTCTAGAGCACTAGAGTACTATTTAGTAAATTACCTTATCCAGCACACTAAATTTGCCTCACATGGGTGAACAGTTTCCTTCCAGGGAGTAGTTTCATCTTCCCAGTTTTCTGCTGGCCCAACCTTACTGATGCTGCAGGATGATTCATATATCATAGTGTTTACCCACAGTGTCAGACATCAATACTACCCAACAGTCTGCTGTGACTCAGAGCACAGGTGCCAGCATGTAAATGGTAAACAACAAAGCTGATTGTTTGAATGTTTTTATAAATCCAACAGAAAGTAAAATGCAACACTATTCTCTAAACTCCAAGATGTAAAAATTGGTGATGAAGTCACCATCATATAGTAAAATAATTTGGCCATTTTAGAAGATTAGTAAAGAAGCATTTTTTTAAAAAAAATCTTTAATACAGCAATATGTACATAAAATGACCCTATTTAAATAGCAATAAAATTGAATGTAATACTTAGAAAGCAGAAAGTTTTCATTTTTCACTTGTAAACGTAAGTGTTCTTTTAATTTTAATTCAGTCCTATTTCCTTAGGTCTTAAAACCTCAGACATTTATTGGTTCTTCCTTTGAAAACTAACGTCAAGAGCATAAAATAGTTTTTGTGGTGCCATAATTTGTTAAACAATGCTTTGTAAGTGGCTGGGTACCTAAAGAGTCCTTACAGAAATAAAATGTGGCAAAATGCTTCCAAGTGGTTTCCTTTCAACATGCATCATGATGGAAGTTGACATTGCTCTCACACTGTCACAATACCGCAGAAGCTATAATCATTCATTCCTAGCAGAATAATTTAGTGATCTGCCCAAATTCACACTCATGCTAATGTTTAAAATGTAATAAAAGGCATGATAAGTGAATCAATAGTCTAATGATACAGTACAAGATCTGAAATCATTGTAGAGCTCAGTCTAAAGAATACATTGACAGAGACATTTTCAGGGGTGAAACATGACTCACTAGCTCTTTTTTCTTTACTTTTTTTGTTTAGAAAAACTTTGAGTCTCTTTTAACAATATTTTCAATGTATAGGATGTATGTAGACCCTCATTTTGAAATCAGTCAAATGGCTTTTCAAGGATAACCTCATGGTAAACAGAGTTGAAAATGGCTGCACAGCAAGAGACTGAAAGATAGTGAATGGAGATATTATTTCAGGCAGTCTCCAAGTGTCGTTAATGTGGCTTAAGAGAAATAAAAATCAGGTTTCTGTGAATTTGATTCCATTTTCTCCTTTTTTATCAAGAATGAGATCTGAAAGTTAAATTAATATAAGCCTTGATAGTACTAAGCATAAAAAAAGGAATGGCCTCAATAAAAATTTAAAAATGCATTACACTGTATAATACCTGACTTTTTTCAAGTCCATTTCACATTTATAATCTTATTTAGAAACAGAGCACAACACACCATTATTACTTTCCTCCAAAGCTATATTTGATATAGAGTTGCTGACTCATACCTGGAGAATAGAGCCACTAACAGTGAATGCTGAGGCAGTCTTCCTTCTCACAGACTAGCATCTCTGGGTATATCCCTCACTTTTTCTCTGGTCAAGAATCCTAACAGCTCTAACTTCAAAATTTTCTTTCTCTCTGTCCCTTAAATCCATAAGTGAAAGAGCACATCTGAAGAATCTGAGAGAAGTGCAGGGGAGTACACATTCGGACATCTCTTGCCTGTTTTTATAACTGTTTGTCTTGGAATGAAAGAAGATATGAGGCCAGGGAGCATGTCTTCACATGTAATAACGGTTTAAGGACTCTAATGATTTTTTGACAAGCTCCCTAAAGCAGTCGCATCAATTTGTCACTTCATCTGTAGAAATTAATATCAAACAACTATAACATCATCACAGAAAAGGAAAACCAGACATATTTATAATTCCTATTTTTCAAAGTTACCATCATATAATTGAGAGAGGGGAGAGGGAAGGAGAGGAGAAGAAAGGAGCAGGAAGGGATCGGGAGAAGAGGGATAGGCAGGATGAAAGAAACTATTTGGAAACTGACAAACAAAACAATCTTAGAAGACCAAGATTTTTCCTTTTTTGGGTTTTTTGTTTGTTTGTTTTTACTAATAACGGTAAAAGCCTTTGATCACATGAACAAGTAATCTTAATTTTTCCCATTTGCAAAAATACACAATTTCTATCCAACTGTCCTTACAAACAAGTGTTATATTGTTGTACCTGTCTCATGCCTAAAACTTTAAAAGGAAAGCTATCAGATCTTTCTTCATGTCCATCTGTTTGAGTGGGCATCTGTATTTGTACATGTCTATATATCTGTATGTTATTTCTACAAAGTATAAAAATACCTTACAATAATTCAACTCAAATTGTCTTAGAGATAAATGATTGCTCATATGAATTAAGTATACCCAAAGCTGCTAGACACATAGAAACTAACCCAAATACTTTTCAAATTTTCATGACTAGGGTAAATCTTTGGTAAATCAGACTACTTCCACATTGTTGCTATTATCTGGATTATCAGCAAAATGCCCATATGTTTAACTGTAGGTTCTTGTGCAGGTGATAATTAGTACACATTCTATAAAAGATGTCAACAGGAAAATAAGTAGAAAACAGCTAGCTTTGTCCAATAGTTCATGAAATTTTCAGGAGTAATACAAGCATAATTATTAGAAACAAGTAAATAAGATGTAAGTGGAATAAAACTTTATAAATAAACATTTTATAACAAAAAACCACAGTTACCATAATTGACCCCTTTAAGCAGTATACCATACCAACTTCTCTTACAAATAGAAATATGAGAAGCTTCTTCAAGAAATTATAGTAAGATGTGGCATAGACAAAAATACCTATACTACAATGAAAAATGTATTAAAGGGAAACACACCAAGAAAGATGAGTAGCAAAGCCTTACTTTTGTTTTTTGTTTTTTTCTCTCATTTCTGAGACAAAACACCTGACACCCAAAGTGTAACAAAGAAAGGTTTATTTAGCTTACAATTTCTGGAGATTTCAGTCCATAATCAGCTGGCTCCAAGGCAGGGTGGTATGGCATGGGTGACATTTCAAGGCAGCAGCAAGCAAAAGCAGCCAAAGCAAAAAGGGGAAAAGAATCCTCTTTTCCTCCCTTATATTGTACACAGGCCACCTCCCCGCTTTAGGGCAGGTGTAGCACTCACAAAATCTTGCCCTGCTTTGCACAGGATGAGGATATTTACAAAGGAAGAACCCTGGCTCCCTGCTGAGTCTCTCAGTTGAACTTCTAAATTTGTCAAGTTGATACAATGTATCAACCATAACACTGGCCATTTTTAAAATGCTACCTTAAATAACTACCTTCATTGTGTACTATTTTCTACATGTTACTAAATTGGGGACCAAGGCTCTGGGAGCTTGAGTAACACAGTCATGCAGCAAACTGTGGCATAGGGAAGCTCTACTGGGCTACTCGTAGCTCCAGAATCTGGAGGGAAATTGCTGCTTTACTACTAGGAAAGATGACTCCAAGGGGTAAAATTGCAATTCTCTTGAATGAGGTGGCATTTGACAAGGGTATTTAGTACAAGTCAGGCCAAGATGGAGTATTCTCTTTTTGTGCTACAAGAGGTGAACGACATATTCAAATAACGATGAATCTTTTAGTATGTTTGGAGTGAAATGTGAAGGATTTTGAAGCAATTTCTATGTCATGGGGTTTGTGCCCAATATAGTTCTTAGTAGGGAGATTTTGAAAATGTATAAATGAGTAATGACATAATCTGAACTGGGAGGACTTACGGATATTCCAGCAAAGTGTTTACACTGTGCATGAATGCAGGTGGGGACATGGAAAGGACTTCCACATATTTACCTCAAGCGAAAAGTGGCTACCTGGCAAAGTGGATGTGTCTTAGCTACCCTCACACCACCAGCGTTACTGTCATAATCTCATCACCACTCACATATTTTCACTTCAGCCTTAGTCACTTCAGGGTGTTACTGAATCTCATTGTCTTGTCAACCAGTCTCAATATTTTTTAAGATTAACTGTGTAGCCTGATGATTTTTTAAACCAGTCAGATGTTCAGTATTGTAATTATTAAATCAAATTATCCTGCCATTTTATCCATATCATATAGATGCCAAACGAGTACCTTTCTAACCTGGAAATGGTAACAATTTGAAGGGAATATCAATCTTTCAGTCCTAAAGGAGAAATATTTGCAAGTATTAATACATTTATTTGTGGATAATGCTGCCAAGGATGCTATCATTATATCAATGAGTAAAACTAAATCCAGAACATTCTCTTTCAAATTTTGTATGACAGACAGCAATAAAGTGATCTATATAACAATAAAATACATACTAGCAGTAAATGACTAGTAGGTCTGTAGAATCCTTTGAAAAGTTCCAAAGAGGCATATGGAACTTGCCTCCTGACATCTTTATCAAGTGTGCTAAAGATGCAAACCTCAATTTAACAATGTAACAGATACACCCACAATTCATAAATAGTAAATAAATAGCACACTTTGGCTACAAAGTACATAGATTGAGCTCTCATACATAGATTGAGCTCTCGTACATATTAATAAATATTTCTTAACAACTCCTTAGCTGAC
>RJWT010000495.1:0-66413 GCA_004365215.1 Cuniculus paca
TTCCCAGAAGAAGTGAAATCATCTTACCACAGTGATATATGTGCACCCATGTTTATAGCAGCACAATTTGTAATAGCCAAATCTTGGAAACAACCCAAATGCCCATCAATTGAGGAATGGATAAAGAAGATGTGGTACTTTTATACAATGGAGTACTATTCAGCTATAAAAAATGATCACATTGAGGCTTTTATAGGTAGATGGATGCAACGAGACCATACTCATAAGTGAGATAAACCAAACACACATGTGTAAACACCACATTTTCTCCCTAGTGTAAGAAACTGAAAGACTCAATAAGATACAAAATTCCTGATAAATATGGAGAAAAGGTTCTGAAGTCCAATGGTGCTGTTATTCTTTGATTTGATTGGTTTAAGTCCCTTTCCTACTATTTGAAGGCAATATGTGAGAAGATAGGAACAGCTCTTTTGAAAGATGAGACACTGTGGTGGCCATTGCTGGTTTCTTCTTGTCCGACTTGAGGGCCGGTGATGCTCTTTTGTTTTATCTGGTTTTATATTGCTTTGTTTTATTTGAGTTTGTTGTCTGTGAATGTATGAACTACCATTCTGGGGAAAGCAGGAGACACTAGGGTGACCATTGTTGATCTCCTGTTGTTATGTTTTGAAAACCTGTACAGCTTGCAGTGTTCTGTTTTGAAATGCTATATTATGTTTGACTCTATTCTGTTTTCTTTTGCTTTGTTTTGTTTTGTTCTATTCTCTTTAAAATAAAAAAAAAAGAATGCATTTGTGAGGCACATAAAGTAGTCAAATGTAAATAGAATCATGCAAAAACACATGGATAACATCTTTAGGAAAGACTAAGATTTGTGACTAGTAAGTATCTCAGGAATTTTACTCATAGAAAGTGATTTCAAAACACACACACACATTTCTAGTGCTTCTTATGCGACTGTTGCTCATATCTTGAGGGGAAAAAAATGGTTTAGGTATCCAAACAAAGCTGCACCTGTGGAGGACTCAAAATTAAGGAGAAAGAGGAGGCAGTAAAAACAACCACCTATTATTCTTAGCACAAACTCTTCTCTCTCAGTTCTTGGTGGTCTAAATGTGTTCACTGGAAGAAAGATAGCTTCTTTAATAAGTGGTGCTGGAAAAACTGACTCTACATGCCGGAGACTAAAACTAGACCCATGTCTATCACCATGCACTAAAGTCAAAATGGATCAAAGATCTAAATATTAAAATGGAAACACTAAATCTACTGGAAGAGAAAGTGGGTAGAAATCTTGAAGATGTAGGATAAGCAAAGGGTTCATGAACAAAACCCAAATTGCATGGGAAATACTTCAAAGAATCAACAACTGGGATCTCATTTCATTGAAAGCTTTTGCACATCAAAAGAAATCAAAAATGGAGTGAAAAGACAACCCTGAGAGTGGGAAAGTTTTTTTTAGCCAGTTGTCCTTCAAAGGATTTATACCTAGAACATATAAAGAAGTGAACAAAATCAGGTTTCCCAAATTCAAAAACCCAATCCAAAACTGGGCATTTGAGATGAATACACACTTCTCAGATGAAGAAATACAAATGGCAAATAAATATATGAAAAAATGTTCAGTATCATTGGTTATCTGAAAGATGCAAATTAGAACAACACTGAGAAAGAATAGCTATCATCAAGAAATCAATCAATAATAAATGCTGGTGGGGCTGTGGGATAAAAGGAACCCTTCTCCATAAGGGACCCTTCTGATGGGAGTATAGACTGGTGCAACCACTGTAGAAATCAGTATGAAGATCCCTCAAAAAACTAGAATTAGAGGTCCATTTGACAAGGCTATTCCCCTTCTAGGTATTTTCCAAGAATTAAAAACATCATACCACAGTGATATATGTGTACCCACGTCTACAGCAGCACAATTTGTAATAGCTAAATCTTGGAAACACACCCATCAACCAAGTAATGGATAAAAAAGATGTGGTATTTTTATACAAGGGAGTACTAGGTAAATGGATGCAACTTGAGACCATACTCAAGGGAAATAAATCAGACTTGCATGTGTAAACATAACATTGTCTCCCTAGTGTAAGAAACTAAAAGAGTAAGTAAGATTCAGAATGTACAATAGATATTGTGAAATGGGAAGAAACTGTTCAAAAGGAAAGAGAAACTGGGATGGGGGAAAGGAGAAAAGAAGGAAGGGAAAAGGGGAAAATACATATAATAAATATATATATAGTTATACTAATTTCTATTCATTCATTGAAAAAGGTTTGCCTTAAATCATTTGTTCCATTTTCCATGCCTATAGCTCATAAATTAAGCAACTACTTTGAAGATAACAATACTTAATATATTAACCATTGTTACTCTCCTATTATCTTGTTTTGAAATTTTGTATCATCGTTTTTCTTGTTTTTTCTCTCTAAAATAGAAAAAATTCTCAGTGGCCTGTACACTACATTGCCTATGGTCATCTTTCTATGCAACTATAGACACCCTTTCCCTGATTATTGTAACACAGCTAATTTTGTAATTCTGTTGAGCACCAGCGATCAGTGGCTCATATAATAATTTATAATCTTGAAACAATCTGATTTTCCTTCAGCAAGATGCTTATGATAGAAAAACAAAAACAAATAGGAACCAAGAACAAAGGAGGGAGGTAATGTGAGCCAGGTCCCCCCCATCCCAGGCACAGATAAGCTTAGAGAAAAAGGAGACACACAAGAGCCTCTGCGATTTATACTATTTTTCTCCTTTGTTGTCAATGTGTGTAGAGAAAAACACAAAAATTAAATGCCTATATGCTTTGAATAAAACAAAGTTTCTCAGAGCATATTTTGTCATTATACTTTTAGGGAACCTACTTCAAACATCAGCAGTGATGTATATTTTCACTAGCTGTCACTGAAAAGTAAACAGAACAACACGAAGACATCAGATATTACACAGTCAAGTCACACTCTCAAAGAAGTTAAGGACTGAGGACCAGAAAGGAGAAGTAATGATTTTAAGTTACCAATAAAGCTATAGTATTTAATGCTGGGGATACAGAAATGTAAGATACAGATTTTGCCCTCAAAACACATCTGGACATGTCAAAAAGAAAAAACAAGCTATACACTGAATTCATGAGTACCATGTACACACATTCATTATAGAGATAACTAAACTTTATTTAAGAAATACAAAGAGTATTACAGAGGCAAAGATGCTTGGGTTAAGCCTCAAAGAATGAATGCCTATCTTCAGACGGGTAGCCCTTCCCAATGCTTTTTCTCACACATGACACAGTCTGTGCCAGCACTGATTGCAAGTACACATCAGCGTGGTGTAGCTTCTAGATGTAAAGTTAAGTTTTAAATAAAATACTTCCACCATATCCCATACCCACTTGCTCAGAAATAATACCAAGAAAAGGACATATGAATAGACTGTTTTTCTCCGAAATACAATGTTCGCAGTTGATTTACAAAGAAAGCAACTACCATCTATGAGAATTTCAAGGCCAGAGCATGCCTCTTCAATTAACATGCTGTCAAGCAGGAGGAAGTATACAGCTGCAAGTCTTATCACAGTATTACGAATAATTCTGTAAAATGCTTTGCAAAATAAACTAGAACATGACCAATTATAAAATCTAAAACATACAAGAACATATTGACACTATTACCCAAACTCATAAAAATGATATAACCACTAACACAAAAATACCTTTAAAACATAAAGACTTGAGTAATCATCAAAATCTTTCCATTACAATATAACTTTGTATAATAGATTGCTACTTCAGGAAATTACTGAGATTCTGTACCATCTTCTAAACATTCTAAGTCTTTTAGGGTTTAGGTGGGAATCGAGGAAAAGAGAAGATAAATGAGGTTAACTGAGTGAACACAGTGTCTCTTTTAGAAGGGAAGCTCAATTTTTCTCTATTTTTGTGAATGAAATCACATTCACACAATTATAAAAGAAGCATGACAACAGGAGTCAGGGACATGCATATGATTAGTTGCTACAGAGGAAAAGAACTGTAAGGCAGCTAATAAGGCAGATAAACACTGCTATGTGCAAATCTAATTAGGTAGGGATAGGCTTTATAATAAACATACTAAGTGCTAAATATCAACAGCTGAAACTTTTTACAAAACTTGATGTTAATGGCAATACATGATAGTAGCTAATTATCAGAGTCCACAGAATAATTAAGAGAGATAAGTATGAATATAGAAGTTTTACCTCCAGAATCTCAATTCTTCTGTCTTTCTCTGCCAACTGCTTTCTAAGCAGCATTATTTCAGCTGATGCTGGATTTAATTTGGGATCTAAAGTTTTTATTACCTATTGGAGGGGAAAAAAATTATGTTTAAAGTATTGAAAATATTAAAACATATATAAAACCTGTAAATAAAGTAGAAAATTATCCACAGAGTCCCAGGATGTCATTTAAACTTTTAATGTGATAACAGAAATAACTATTTGAAGCAAGAAATGATATAAAATTTCAGTATGAAAATGGGAAGATCCTGTCCCAAAATCAAGTTTCCTATCTCCAAGGTTTAGTAGTCAGGCAGTTATTCCAGCCTGAGTTATTTTAGTGATGAACTCAAATTCTGAGCACTGAGTTCTTAAAATAATCCTTTCCACATTAATCTTAATGAAAAATTTTAAAAATTCAACATGAATTTAGTAACATAGTGGAATATGTCGATTTTACAAATCCAGAATAAAAAAAATTCATAACAATTATTCTTTTTACTATCATCTACTCAAACATCAAGTCTAGTTAGTGTCTCAGGTAAATATAATAGGTACTAGCAATTTTATCTGCAAGTATTAAGAGTGCTCAATCATACGTGTCAATGATTAAAAGGTGGGTCCAAGAGGTGTTAGATTAGAATTTAATAGAAAGATGCAGCTAAAACTGTATGGACAACATTCTGTTATGAAACCAATTTTGAAAAGCAAGAATTACAAGCAAAAACTGTATTTCCAATAATAAAGGACAATTGTATGAGGTAATATAAATCTATTGTTAAAAGTTTAAAATTATTTAATGACATAGGAAAATGCCACCTACATTTACAGAGGTAAAGCAACACGAACAGAAGACACCAAATTTTCCCTGGGGTTTATACATTCACAAGCCATTGCCTGAGTGTGAATATGTGCCAGGCACACTCTGAGAAAGATGGGGATCCAGGAGATCACAAGAGACAATCCATTTGGCCTACTGGAGTCACAGCAGAGCACATTACAAAATTCAAATTGTCACTCAAGATTAAATCAATCTGAGGGCCGGGGATCTAGCTCAGCGGCCTAAGTGCCTGCTTGGCAAACACAAGGTCGTGAGTTCAATCCCCGGTGCCGCAAAAAAAAAAAAAAAAAAAGATTAAATCAATCTGTTATCTCTACATGAGAAAAGGTATGGCTGTGATGTTTCTATATTTCTTGATTTTTTTTCACACTGGACATAGGTTATTTTAAGCATTATTTTAACATCTGTACCCAAATAATGTAGGAAAATAAGAAATGTGTATCAAAGCAATCGTCTTTTAAATAATACTTAATGATGAACATAAAGAATTTATTGACATTGTTCTTCAATTGATTATAGTCCTTTTAGAAAATCATTTATAAATACTTAACAAGTATCTTATTAATACAATCTTATCTTTTGCTTCAGTAATTTTATTTCCAGGAAACAAAATTAGGATCAAAAATCAAAATAAAGGGAAAGCTTTCTGTATAAATAGCTTCCCTATACTTTTTATTTTTAGGAACAAAAAATGGAAAGAAAATAAAAACTACTTCCAACAGCAAGGTAATGACTAAAGAAACTAAGATACATCCCACACAACTGAATATTATGCACATTATTTTATTTTCCAAGTCTGCTCCGTAAGTATGGGTCTGTTTTGTTCACTGCTACATCCACAGCTCTTAGCATACTAAATGCTCAATAAATATTAAACTATACAATTATATAACACAAGGAAATTATTTAATTTTAAAATACATATGTATAATATGCATTCACACATATATGATAGTCATGAAGATATGCATAAAAATGCACTATTCAGAAAATACAGCAAATATTAGTAGCAATTAACTTTATATTTTATATGATAAGGATTTATACTCTTATAATTGGAAGGAACTTAACTGTGGCAAAAAGTGCCCAGATCTTTAACAAGTCTACTTCCTTCTCCCTTCTAGAAGCATAGTTGTGCTGTTTGTAAACTCCCTATCAGTTGGATATGGCCATGTGCCAGAGTTCTGCCACTGACATGGGAATGAAAATGACTCCTGCCATTTTCAGGCCTGACCCTCACACAGCTTCATCTATCAGCTGGATGACATGGGGCCTCTGTGGTGAAAAAGGCAGACCATCTGCGGGCTCAGCACTTGAAACAACTGCACAGAGCTGAGCTCCTCTCCTTTCACAACCTAGCTCAATGTGATCACAGAGTAAACTATCCTGTGAAGCCTGAAAACTTGGGTTCACCTTCCGTTAACCTTAACTCATAAACATTACAAGAGTTTTAAAACATTAAAAAGGCAGATGTATGTTAAAGCTGCCTCATAAAATTCTTTTCTTTTATTCAATAAATAGGAAAGAATGCATTAATCTAAGAAAGAATGCTTATATATAGTATTCAGGGAAATAAGATTTTGTGAAAAACAGCACAGATATTAAGAATAAAGAAAAATTTAATGAGCATTAGAATGTTCACTATTCAGTCTAGACTAAAAGCTGAAATAATTTCAAGTAAGTTTTAAAAACTTAAAATTTTAGCAAATAAAAATTCTACGTTCATTTTGCCAAGAACCAAAGGCTCCACACATTGTAGCAGTCATTTTCCCTATGAGGTCACTATAGTGAGCATTTAAACTGTCCATACAATGCTATGTTTGCCTTACCTGATGTTAGTCTGACATAGTGAGCAAGACAGAGTGGAAGGACTGACACAGAAATACTTGGAAACCTGACAGGCAAGACAAGGCAGTGGAGAAAAAAGTGAATAGATACAGAGACAAGAAGAGCAGTACAATCAGGACAAACAGGGCTCATGAGAAAATGGGCCGCAAAGGCTTGAGCTTTGAAAAATAGGTCACTCACATTTCTGGCTTTCTCTAAGTACATTTTGTATCTTTCCTCCATTGCTTTCATATCTTCATCTTTCTTCTGAAGAGCAGCTTCAAGTTCACTGATCTTTTGTACTATTAGTCAAAGTAAAATGAAACATGATTACCTATTTAAAATGCATCCTTGAACAAAATTGTTACGTGAAACTTATTTTTAAAAGACCAACAAGAGAATTTAAATGAGAAACTACTTCTTTGTAGTGAATTCTTACCTGAAACTTTTGAACTACAATCAATAGTTGTAGTCCAATTATTATCTATAACCTACTTTACCTGGCTATTTTTCTATCAATCATTTCAATAAACAAACTTTCCAACATAAACATAACCATAAAGAAGTCATGGTTTTAAAGTTCCATTTAATCTAATTTGAAATTATTCACATTCCATAGTTTTAATTCTATTACATTTTATAATGTTTGATACTCCTACATATCAATCAGTTCACTGTATTAGATTTACATTTTTTCTTTAAGTTTAGATCACATTTTACCTCAGCACTGTAAGTTACTGTGGTTCTTAACTATAATGTACGTATCTACACATCGTGTAAAGATAACTTGTATACATAATTTTTGTATCTTTCAACCAAAGAAAATAAATTTTTAGATATGGTCTGAACCAAACTTTTACAAATACCTACCATTTTGATTTACATCTGGCTGAAGATCTTCAATGAGCTCTTTTTTCTTTTGTAATTCTTCATGGACCTCTGTTAGTTTTTCCCTAAGTAGTGGAAAGAGAATGAACTTGGAGTCAAATAGACTTAAGGATGAACATTGGTCTCTGTCATTTACCAGTTGAGAATTTGGATTCTCTGATCTTCAGTTTCACCGTACGTAAAATGGAAATTGTACCTGCCTAACATGCCTGGCTGTCATGAGGATATACACTGTCAGGCACACAATGGATGTCAAAAGTGTTAAAAAGTATTTCCCTTGCCAACCTCACCTCCCAAGAAGTAAAAGGGATTATTTGATAGGTTTAATGTCCATAAACTGTAATTATCTGCTTTGTTAAACTCTTCAAACGATGTTAACAATTTTAAAATATGTAAGTTTGGGACGGTTGTCAGGCTGAGGATTTTTAGCTGGCTTTTTTTTTTTTCTTTTCGCTTTCTGGTGGCAAGGCTGCATATTCAATCATTATCAGAGTGCCTGCTTTTTTCATCAAATCTGAAAAGTGAAATTAATTTCACAAGTGTTTACAACCCCTCCCCTGATATTTGAAATGAAATATCAGTTTTACTTACATATGAGCTTCCAACTTCTGCTTTAGTTTGCTGGACTATAAAATTAAAAACAGTTGCTATAAAATGACTATCTTACAAAGTGAATTTTCCAAACATCTTTTTATCTCCTTTTAAAGATAAAATTGCAAATGTTCTCAAATTTTGTATTTCTAATTATATTTTAAAAGCATAAAATTTTAAGTATGCTTTTTACATTAAAAAAGGAAACTAGGAAAAAAGAGTAAATTGAAAAAGTACTTTTGAATGCAATAAAAATGACATGAACTTGAAGAATAGAAAATGCAAACTGAATATTATATACTGCAGAGTATCAAACACTTAAGCTTTTAACGTATCATTCATTCAAAATAAAAATTAAGATTTATCTTTAATAATAAAATTTTATTATTAGTAACACAAGCACTTTCACATTAACGTCAAAGTGAAACTAGATTTTCCTTTATAACACTTAAAGCATAAAATTTAGTCTTTTAAAGAATAATACATGAGACTGTCACAGCAGTTCTGCATCAACTAAAGCGCTGCAGAGTTTAAAATACATACTGTGAAATATAACTTGGACACCAATAAACTAAAAATAAAAGATACAGTAATAAAAAAATCCTTGTAACAGTTCAACCCAAATTGTCTCCCCCAAAGCGCATTTTTAAAGTACTCCCTAATGTAGTTAAACATATTTGTATTAGAGAGGGTATGATACCATACATATGCACATAAAAGATGCAGCCATGAACAAGACGATTTCTATTTCTTAAGCCCCCAGAGAAAAAAGAGAAAATCCTATAAAGTAGATAAAAGACAGAAAGGAAATACAACTCTTTCTGTTGTCCTTTTCATCTCTACTTACTCTGGATTTACCGACACTAGCAACACAGGCATAATCGCCATTCTACCTAATCTCAATCAATCTGTATCTCTCCAACCCACTCCAACCTTACCTTTTTTGGTGCATTTTTAATTAATTACATCCTTTTCTCAAAAATATTTACTTTCCTCTCCACATACAGCAATCAAATTATATAACTGGCAGCCATATTGAGATTTAGGCTAAATCTGATTTCTTTTTGAGCCCTGTTAACTCTGCTTTCACACTAGGTGTCATCAAAAACTATCAGAAAAAAGCTGATAAAAATGAAGAAGTGTGGAAGTGGGGAAGTAGTATGGGGCAACATCTTCAATACCGCACAGAGGTTTCTGTCATGTCAATATGCTCCATTTCTTAAAAGATCTTTTGGTTGAAATTTTTTTGCTTTTAATTCTCTATTTTCCTATTAGGAGGTTTCCTTAATTATGATTGCTGATTTTTGTCATTTGAACTTTTTTCAGGCCAGCTCTGTCAGAATCCCAGTCAGTTCTGAGGCCCTCAAGAGTAGCATACTCTGAATCAAAAGTCATGAACTTAGGTGTTATCTGTTAAAGTGGGAGAGACAGAAATCACCTTATAATATATATCATCAATGCATTGGCTCCTAGTTGGTAAAATTTCTGCATCTGTTATGTGGATATATATGTAAGGATACCCTCAATGATAAGGGTAGCACTTTCAAGTGCAAGATTAACTTGGGTATCAGGGACCATTAAGAGAATTTATACACAGCAGATTTTAGGTTCTAAGTCACTTACACTTTCGCCTTCAGACTTGGAGCAATGTTCCTGCAAAGACTTTTGGAGGTCTTCAATCTGCTGCTGCAATTCTCGGATGCGCTCTTTGCTGAGCCTATTTTAACATGACTCATAGGTATTTAATTATATTGAAAGTCAAAGTTAATGATCTATAAAGCTGAATTAATTCAATTGAACTACATAAATATATATATATATGTATATATATAGACACATATATACATATATAGATTTCCAATAACAAAAGTATAGCAATTATCTGTAACTAATTATAGGTAAAACTTAGACTACTTCCTAAGTAAATACTTTAAAAAGGTCTTTTAACCCTTGAAAGCATATATACTCACATTTTTAAATTCAAGACATATGACTACATATCCATGAAAAAAACAACATTTCTGCACTATTACTCACTGGTAGAAAAATTAGTAAACAAGTTCATTTTTCCTACAGCTGTATTTTTAATGAGTGAAAATTAAGTTTCCTTTTTCTGTTTCCAATTTCACAATATGTTGGGAAAAAAGACAGTTTACCATTTTCCAACCATGACTTCATGACTGTTGATTTGAATTAAATAACTAGCACTAACAACTAGCCCATAATTTAACTTGGCAAAATCCCACCCTTTAAAACTCTTTTGCTTAAAAGTTATCTCCATTAGAAGTTACAACAAAGAGTTAGTACCTCTCCTCCTTTCTTTACACACACAGGCACAAGCAGGTATCTATACATATGACATAAATTCCTGCCTGATATAATTCTTCACTGTTGCAGTTATCCTTAATATGGTAATTATCTTTTCACATCTGTAATATTATATAAACTTTCTAAAAGCTGAAATTTAGTAAATCCAGCACTAACACGACAGTAGCAGTTAATCCTGTCTTCAGAAAGTTAAAATGTTACTCCTCATTTAGTACTGTTTATGTAGTAATATGTGTATTAATCCTGGAAAAAGAGTTGCAACTGTCCTAAATTTCCTGGTGGTCTCTAAGATCAAAGAAAATGAAGGCTGTATAAATATATCCAAATACCTTTATAGTAAGTGTGCCATTTACAACAGGCAGGTTAGCATTGTGGATAAGAGTACAGACTCAAAGACTCAGAGTGAAAGAACATTCAAATGTGAAATCCAGAACTTACAAGCTAAGTAAGATAACTTCTCTTTATCTCAGCCTTCTTATCCACAGAAAAAACATAATCTTAATCATTACTTCAGAGTTAGTGTGAAGAATTATTGAGTCAATATAAAAAAAGGACTTATAAAAATATTTGGTTCATAGCAAGTACTACATAAATATAATAGATTTTTATTATTATAATACTAGAGCATATCACTGCTAACTAATAAATGTACCATCTGCTTTACGTACATTATCCGGAATATTTCTAATAACCCGTATTTAGAGCTGAAGACACTGAATGTGAGTTTAAATAACTTTCTCAGAAATGAACCATTAATGAGCTAAAGCAAAGTAGAATTTAAATTTTACTCTACAATGTATACACATTTTGCATTAGACTGCAAAAGAAGCTAAACTATCATTTATTCACTTGTTAAACTTCCTGTCATTTTTTTATTTTAAAAAACAAGACAGAAAAAAGGATAGAATACACAATTTTAAAACAAAAACAAAAACTAAGCAACAGTAAGAAATCAACACCAGTTAATACATTCCATATTGTACTTCCTGTCATTAGAAACTTCCTGTCATTTTTTTAAGATAGCTAAATGAAATTCAAGAACAGGCAGCCTCCTTAACCAACTGCTGAAATTAATGGATTATCTACATGCTTTATAATAGATTGAAATGAGTTACTTGACTGTCAAGTAAAATTTACAATGGTGAGAAACTATCAACAGGAAAATAATTGCAAACTACTTGTAGAGAATGCTAATTAATTAGCACAATAATTTCCACTTCTGTGGATGAAGGTTTCATGGCTAGGACCCTAAGTCACCAGTGTAAAGTAACAGAGAAAGGAGCAGTCACCTTTGCTCAGTTTCCAATTCATTCATCTTGCGGTGCTTCTGCTCCAGCTGCTCCTGTAGCTCTGCGATGCGCTCATTCTCAGAACCTTCCTGCTGCAATCGAAGCATCTTGTTTTCATGCTGCAGTCGAATAAACACCTCTCTGATGTGAAAAAGTAAATTTGTTTTAAAACTTTTAAAATGAGTTACGATACTCTTTACAAAAAAGAAATTCATGGCCACTCGATAGCCATTATTTTAAAAAAAGTTCAGAACTTCAGAAATACTTTAAGAAAAAATTATGTACATTGCAAGACTATGCCTCAAAAACATAGTAAATTATTAAGAGCACAGAAGTATGTCATATATTATTAAATGATTATTACATAAGTTCCTAAAGAGATAATATGAATTGTTTTATTAACTTAAAAACTTTACAAAAGGAAGTAATGTATTTATAATTGAAATATAAGACTTAAGAAACAGTACTTTGTCTGAAATTTTCAATTATAGTTTTATGATGGCAATCAGTCTCTATATCTTTTGGAGGGATTTTATTAAGGATTTACAACTCTTAAAAGCAAATTTACTATTGGAATGAAGATGCAAATTTCTTTTTTTTTATTTTGAAGAGAATAAAACAAATACAAAATAAAACAATGTTTGATCAAAACAAAACAAAGAATGTGATACAAGACTTCAAAACAAAATAAAAACAAAACAAATGGTTGCCATGTTGCCCCTTGCTATCTTCAAAATAACTTCCCATACCATCAGGCATATTAAAATCAAACACAACAAAACAGAATAAAACCAATCAAAACAAAACAATGAAAGCAATACAGGACTTCAAAACAAGGTAGCTGAAATACCACAGTGGCTACCGTGATGCATCTTGCTATCTTCAAAGTAGCTGTTTATAAGCATCATATTTCTTTTTTTTTTTTTTTTTTTTTTGTGGCACAGGGGATCGAACTCACAACCTTGTGCTTGTCAGGCAGGCACTTAGGCCGCTGAGCTAAATCCCCAGCCCTTGAAGATGCAAATTTCTACCTGGAATTATATAAAAACACATTTCTACTTGCTCCGTTCCTAAACATCATTTTCTAAAAGCAACTGATTTCAATTAATCCCAATTTTTTTATTCTAAATGCCAGCAGCATAACTCTGAAAAATAAGCTAACATGGCTTTTTAAAAAATAATTAATTTTAGCAAATGTTTGACTCCTAAATAAAAAAACATAACTCTTGGGCCAGGGACATAGCTCAGCAGCATAAGTGCCTGCCTGGCAAGCAAAAGGTCATGAGTTCAATCCCCAATGCTGCAAAAAAAAAAAAAAAAAAAAAAAAAGGAACTCTTCTCACTTTCCACATCTACCATTTTCCCCATTATAAATTCATTAGTTTTATTTTTTGTCTTCTAATAATTTTCTAACTTTCAATTATATATTTAAAACTACAAAATTAAAGCAACTTTGTGTTGCATGAACTTTACTCAGTAAGTTTCCTTTTTAGAACACAGCATATAGCCTGGTGTGGTGGCACACACCTGTAATCCCAGCACTCAGGAGGCTGAGGCAAGAGGATCACTGCAAGTTCAAGACCAGCCTGGGCTACAAAGTGAGCTTAAGAGCAGCCTGAACTGCAAAGTGAGACCCTGTCTCAAAAAGACAAAGAAACAAAAACAAACAAACAAAAAAAAACCACACAGCACATGACCTTATTACCTAGCAAGAAAAGTAATGGTATAAAAACTAGAACATGTTATTTAGCAAGTCTGTGAAATTTTGTTTCTAATGAGTTTTTAAAATGCTGTGGTAGCACCAACAATGTGATTTTGGAAGTTTAAACAGATGAGACAATTTTTTGGTATGATTTCTTTTTTTTTTTTTTTTTTGCGGCACCAGGGATTGAACTCACGACCTTGCACTTGCCAGGCAGGCACTTAGGCCGCTGAGCTAGATCCCCAGCCCTTTGGTATGATTTCTCATTTTCAGATAAATGCAAATGAAATAAGTGAAACATCCAAAACAACAGGATATTAATAACTAAAACATGCATATCAATGAATCATGAAAGGAAAGTCATGACTATATCCTAACTTTAACTGCAACTGGACAAACAGCAAATCAACAACTTTGTGAACAGTATGCAAGTAAAAGAAGTTAGTCACAAATGGCCACATATCATATGAGTGTAGGTAGATAAAATGCACATTAACAAGAAAATTGGTGTTGGTCACCTAGAGCTAGGATTTGAAGGGAAGGGAAGAATCCAGAATGGGTGCTAATAGCTATTGGTCGCTTCAGTGTAAGGAAAATGTTTTCATAAGATAGTGACAATGGTGAGACTGGTATTACATAGTGACAACTCTACTAATATAATAAAAACCACTAACTGTATATTTTTGAGTGGATGAATATTTCAATAAAGCTATGTAAATAAAGAGTAAGCTGTAAATACTAGATTAATCAACCACCTAGAAGTAAATATAGCAGTAAAAGACTAAAAGTTGGATTAACAGGAACTTCTAAAATTTGTGCTTCATTTAACTTCTGCTTAATCTTCCTAAATTATTGATACTTCTTGTATTTTTCCATCTATCTGGATTGGAATGCAAGAGTTTCTCAGAGTTAAAAAACAGAAAATTAATTTAGACAATAAAAGTCATTTTAACAAAATTACAATATGTTATGGGGCCATTTTGTAAAATTTTACTTTGATAAATTTTAAAATTACTGTGATAGGAATGAAAATATGATTTAGAAAGTTTAAGATAAGAAAAAAAATGTTAGCTCCATAACACAAAAAAATAAAAATGATAGGTCAAACAATTTACAAGAGGGAGAGAAAGAAATGAAAAAAAAAAAAATCACACCCTAGCATTAAGTCTGGATTATCACTGGAAACAGATTTACCTGTACTCCACTGGCATGATCTCAGCGGCAAGGTTCTCATAACTCTTTGTAGCAGATGTGTCTACATAATGAAAAACAGATTAATGTTTCAGTACGTCAAGCAGTAAGAAAACCAATTTTAAACTTAATTAAATTCACCTGTTTGATTTAGGCGATCCTGCTGTACTTGTGAACAACGAAGCTCTTCGTTTGTTTCTTTCAGAGTATCACGCTGCTCTATCAGTCTCTACAGAAGAATTGTTGATATCAGCAAATCATGTAATTCTGTCCAGTTCTGTTTATAAAAACTTGTCAGAATGATAATTATTATTTCATTAAAATGATATTCATGTTTTAAGAGGCTAATTTTCTTTTGCTAAGTCACATAAATAATAGACTTTATACAACATGTGGTTTGTGATTTCTCATTACATCTCTGAATTCAATCTTTGAATTCAATTATATAACAAAGTACAAATTCACAAACAAATAGTAGATAAAAAAATAAGCATGGCCTTTGGATGCAGAGATTAGTACTAGAGTTTGAATTTCAGTTTCACTACTTCGTAACCATAGTATCTTGGACAAGTTACTCAACTTTTCAGCTTTTCAGATTTTAGTGTCCATATTTTCTAAATGAAAATACCAATATAAAAATCCTTGCCAAAGTGTTTTAAACAATGAATGAGGTAAAGCCAAGTATTCAGAATATAGATTGGTGTGTAAGATATGCAGGAGATTAGATATTATTTTTTTACCACTGTTAACTGGAAAAAGTGGTAAGTAGCAACTTGGAAGTATGAATTGTGTAAAAACACCTTTCCCAAGGTAGCATGCTAGTACTTCAAAGCACTGACTATTTTATTTTAGAGTTCACACCAGTGGAAAAAAAACCTCTGTGTTCTGAACAAGAGTCACAATTAAGTCACATTCCCTGAAACTAAAAATTACTTTTAAATCTAAAAATCATACTTTAAATATTATGTTCCAAGTCAATAAATAAAGCCATTTTACATCTATTACATGGTTCAAGTCAACCTAACTAAATTGAGTAACTCATTCGGATCCTTAGGCTGCAGTCTACAGATGCCTGAGGGATCTCTGAACCTTACAAATTATAGAGATGAAGGCAACAGGACATTTATAAATCTGTTCTTTCATAAACACAATGCAAACACTAGAAAACTTGTCCTTAGCAACTGTTACAGCACTCTGAAAATAAACCAAAGACCCTTAATAATTTGATAAGTATTTTTTTTTGAGACATGGTCTCACTATGTAGTTTAAACTGGGTTTGGACTATATAGTCCAGGCTCAAACTCCTGGTGATCCTCCTGCCTCAGCCTCCTGAGTGCTCAGATTGTAAGCATGCATGGCCAGCAATAAGTATTTACTAAAGTAAACCTGCTAACCCTCCATTAGAGCAGTGAGTTTTTTACTCTTTTATCTTGTCTTATTACTACCCCTTCTCTCCAGTTCTGGACTAACCTGGAAAGTCAGTAGCTTCTTCATGGTAGCTGTGAAAATCAGGAGCTTTACTAGCCGCCAGAAGAGGCAGATTCAACAGAAAGCTCCTCTTACAAAGCTCCCCCATCCTCAGAAAACGATCACTATGTGACCTAACCAGAAGCTCCCAGAAGAGATTTTCATTATTTGACCCAATTTAGGGCTTCCTTTGCAGAAAAAGCCATATTCTAGAGGCATATATAAAAACAGCAACTGTTCACCACCACCACTGCTGAAGGCTAGAGTAACAGCTGGGGACAAATAAGAGCCTGGTCAGAGTCCACAGGGAAGATTTAAGAAAGAGGAAGCCCACAAGAGGCAAGGAAAAGCTCTGGCCACTTCCTGGAGATCTAAAAGTCAAACTACTGTGTATATTCCCAGAAAATTCCTGAAAGGGCCTCAATATCTCGACTCTGAAGCCAGATGCAAGCAAAAAATAAAGGTGAAGGCAGAGTCAAAAATTTTATGAACAGAGAGCTTTCCTCAATGCACATGGAGTCCAGTGCTTAGGTAAAGATGGGGAGTCACTGGTTAAAGGCATCTAAAAACATCTGGCTAGTGTCACAAGGGTAATACAGGGTTTAGAGAGTTATCCAAAATATCACTAAAATAAAACCAAAACAAACAATAAAACATTTTTTTCTGAGAGTGAATATTGATTCTCAAATCTGAAATAGTCTATAAAATGTCAGTTTTTCAATAAAAATACAAAATATAAAAAGAAACAGTCTACATACAGAGGAAAAAATCAGTCAACTTAATCAGCCCAGGAGGTGAGCTAGTGAGTGGACATAGTAGATTATAAATTACAAATAGATTATGAATAGCTCCAAAGAACTAAAGAAAACTATGTACAAAGAATTAAAAGAAATTGACAAGGTTTCACTAAATAGAGCATAAAAGAAATTATAAAAAGAACGAATTAGGAATTCTAGCTAAAAAATACAATAAAATAGATATTCTCTAGATGGGATCAGCAGCACAGTCAAGCAGGAAAATCAAATAGGAAACCTGAAAGTAAGCTAACTGAAAGTATCCAGTCTGAGGAGTACACTTTTTAAAAATTAAAATCAAAGAGAGTATGAATTCTGTGGGACACCATCAGGTGTGCCACCATATGCATACTGGGAAATTCAGGAAAAGGAGAAAAATAATTGAAGAAATAATGGCTACCCATTTTCTAAATTTCATGAAATACAACCGGAAGATCCAAGAAGTTTCCTGAACTCAAAAGGATCCATACCTAGATATATCAGTCAAAGTGCTAAAAGTGAAAAAGAAAGATTCTTGAAAGCAGCAAAAGAAAAATGGTTCTTCACACACGTGGCATCCTCAATGAGTTTAACCACTTACTTTCCAGTAATGAATCCCAGAACACAATGTGACACCAACGCTAAAGGAAAAAGACTGTCAAAAGAGAATTTGACACCCAACAAAACATGCTTCAAATATAAATAAATTGAAAAATTTTTTCAGATTGGGCAAAAATGCAAAACAGCCAGACACGCCTATTATTCCAGCACTCTGGCGGCTGAGACAGGAGGATCATTGCAAGTTCTAGACCAGCCTGGGCTACAAAGTGAGCTCAAGGCCAGCCTGAATGGCATAGGGAGACCCTGTCTCAAAAAGACAAGGGCTAGCTCAGTGGCCTAAGGATCTAGCTCAGTGGCCTAAGCGCCTGCCTGGCAAGTGTGAGGTCATGAGTTACATCCCTGGTGCTGCGGGAAATAAATAAATAAATAAATAACCTTATGATACATCTCATGGTCTTAGAGAAAAACAGCAATCCAAATTCAAAACTTATAGGAGGACAGAAATTATAAACATCAGAAATCAGTAAAATTGAGACTAAAAAAATACAAAAGAGGAATGAATCAGAGAATTGGTTCTAAGCCAGGCATGGTGGCACATGCCTGCAATCTCAACACTCAGGAGGCTGAGGTAGGAGGATCCTTGCAAGTTTGAGACCAGCCTCAGCAACAAAGAAAGCTCAAGGCCAGCCTCAACTGCATAGCAAGACCCTGTCTCAAAAAGACAAAAAAAAAAAAAAGAAAAAAAAAGGTTCTGTGAAAGTATAAATACTATCAACAAACTATTGGTCAAAATATCAAAAGAAGGCAAGTAAAGACCCTTTTCCATGCAATTAGAAATGAAAATGACAAAACCACAGTGAACACCACTGAAATGCAGAGGATTAAAGAAACTATTTTCAAAACTTACATCCCAATAAATGGGAAGGTCTAGAAGAAATGGATAAATTCCAAGGTACATACTAATTACTAAAATAGAATCATAAAGATATAAATACCTTGTATTTAAATAATAGGCAATGAAATTGAGGAAGTAATAAAAACTCTACCAGTAACAACAAAAGCCCAGGTCCTAATTAACTCACTGCTGAGTTTCACCAGAACTTCAGAGAATTATTCTTTTCTGAAGAATTAAAGATTAACAGAGAAGGATTACATTAATTCTTAATGTAATGAAGAATTATACTCCTCCAATTCTTCCATTAAATTGAAAGGAAAAGAACACTGCAAACTCAATCCTTGAAGCCAGCGTTGCCCTGTTACCAAAGCCAGATAAGGACTCATGAAGAAAACAAAATAAACCTATGGCAATACCCTTGAGGAACACAGATGCAAAAGTCAAGATACTTGCAAATAGAATCCAACAAATCATTAAAAAGATCACATATCATGACTTAAGTCAGCTTCATCCTGAAGATTAAAGGATGGCAAAACACATGTAAATCAAGAAATGTAATACATTATATAAGTAGAAGGATAAAAATGACTTAAACATTTCAACAGATGCAGAAAAAGCCTTTGATAAAAACCCATTCATGATACAGAAAAACTTATGAAAATAGGTATAGAGGTAATCACTGTGGGTCGGGAGAAGAAGCAAGACAGCCCAGCCCTCACACACACAGTGGCCACCATCAGGGAGCTTCTTGCAGGTAGCCAGTGTGGGCTAGAAAAAGCAGCAGCCAGCCATGCACCAGTGCACCTGCTGACCACCATTGAGTACCTATAGCCAGCACTCGCTGGAGAACCAGCCAGCCACACCTCTGAGAAATCATAGCCAATGTGGGAAGTGCCTGGGACCCAACCCACTTCTGTGGAAGAATCCAGGAAAATAACAAGACAAAGAAAGAAAAGGTAGTCTCTGGCCTCCTACTCATGCAGAGCAAGTCCAGCAGATGTAAACATGGAAGATACAGGAAGTCACACACCTGAACTTTCTGAAGTGATGGGAACTGAAGTAAACAAACAGCTTCATGAGACTTTAAAAGAAATTAGAACAGAAATACTACCTCGGGTAAAAGAAGAAATGAAAAACATAATAAAAGAATTGCTGAGCATATCCACAGATTAAAACAAAAATAGAGCATAAGAAAATGAGGGAAACCTTGAATGAACAATATAAGAAAGACTTAGAACGCATGAAACAGATTCAAAGAGATATCTAGGAAAATAAAAGCTCCATTGAAACCTGGCAAAACTGCTTGAAAGACACTGAAGATAAACTTTCAAACCTTGAAGACAGGTTTGCAGTTAGCAACTGAGAAAGGAAAGCTCTCTTAAAAATGACAAAGAACCAGGCAACCCACTCAGAACCCCTTTTGTCTCTCTCAGATAGAAAAGCTTTCTGTCTCTCAATAAATATATTCTGCTCATAAACTCCACTGTTCCTAAAATTCATTCTTTGGTTTTTAGAGAACATGAACTCACATGGAACATCTAGTAGACTGGGAGTTTCGTTCCTCTATATCATTTGGAAGTCTTCCACGAGATCATTGGACAGAGGTGAGAGCTGGCTTTTGTTTCATAGATTCTGGACTGGGACTCATTTAGGTAACAAATTTTTATGCTTCAAATTTTGGTTTGTCTCTGCTGGTTGCTTATAATTACTTGTGATAACTGCTTGTGATCTATTTTTGCCCATTGTTTTTAATTGCCTTGTCTTTAATATAGTTTTGTTAAAATAATGATAAATCTAAGTTAAAACACAAGAAAGTTATGATTTCTTTAATAGAACATTTTTATTACTTTGTTCTTTTACATTTTGCATTTAAATTAGTGGCTAAATTTACTGGTACTCCCTTGCTTGACTGTATTTAGACAATAGCACTAGAGACAATAATATTAGAATACCCTTAGTAGACTTTAATACAAACCTCTGTAAAATAGTTCTTAAATGAAATGTAGTTTGGACTTAGAAAATACACATGCCTACAATAAAACCAGGACTCTTTCCACCATTTAAATGGCATTAGGCTGATGGCTGGTCTCAAAATTTTGAAGGACAGGTTTCACTGAGACAGACTGGCTCTGATCCTCCTCTACACTCTAGAGGAAATGTCAAGCCTGTTCTGCTTCAGTTTCCATTCTTTGACTTTACTTCTAATCATTTCCCTCACTCTGTACTTTCCTTATAGAGGCATGTAAAGTCAGAAAGGAGTCTAGACTGTTCCTACCTTTTCCTCCTAAGTTAAGCCCATAGAAAAGGAGCATTTGTTATGCCAAAGACAGGGAAGTCATCTTAGATGAGGAACACATACCCTGTCTCTGGATCAGATGAGACATCTGAATTTTGCCCATCCAGGAGAACACAAATGAAAGCCATGTCCTGGCTTAGCGTTCTGGGCACAGTCCCTTCTGGAGATTGACCTGAGACACAGTGGGAAGAACTGCCTTCAGGGTGACACTAGAAGGAGCTATTTCCAAAAGCAGCATACTTATGGGACCTAAACACATTTAGACTAAGGAGGTTCTCCAACCTTTCATGTTTTAAAACTTTTATTATAAATTTATAGAGCACTAGGTAATGATCTTGCTCAGGCTTTTAACTATCCCTTATAGAACCTTGACAAACGGTGGTCACTCTGCCAGCTAATTAATCACTCCTATAGCAGCTGCCACTCTTCAACGCAGAGGACAGGTTTCCCCAGCATCTGTTTGGTGAATCCCCATTGAAGTCAGTGGCCAATGGAATCAATGGAATGTTGACCAGACAGACAGCTGGATTCCTTTCTGGAGATTGACCTTTGATTATCTGGGCCAACAGAAACAGAAAAACTGAGAACAACTGAGGGTTCCCGGCCAGGGTGACTCTCTGGTGGTCCCCTAAAGGTTCCTCAGTGGACGCTGGCTCGTGACCACAGAAAATTTCCACTTATCTATCACACTTACTGCTCTGCTAGTACACTAGGAACTCTCTCTAAACTTTTCAATGGATTTTTAGATTACTTAGACTACCCCTCCTTTCAGAGATTAAGCAGAGGCACTTTGCAACAACTGTTTACATTTCGAAGCAGCTAGTAGGGGAAATGATTTGGATTTGTGCTTAACATATGTTAATCAAGAGTAAATAGCCTTTTCTTTTCTGTGTGCTTAGAAGACTGATGTGCCTTTACTAACATATAAAATGTGACTGCTAGAGGATAATTTATAAATTTAACCTGTGAGCTTCAGAGATACAGAAATTTAAATAAAGTATAGCCTTGTCCTGTTGCTAGGAAAGGTTACCTAGGTAATAAGAAGACACAAGGGTCTGGAGACTTCTTTGCCCTAGTGCCCAGGGCAAAACTCCTCCAGTCAATTGTTTTGTCTATCTCTAGAGGTAAGATCCTTTACAACCTGAGGAGCACTCTAATTACTTCCAACTCACCTTTTATGTATGCCCTCTTCCAATGATCGAAAGCAACTGTTCATTACAAAGTTATGCTTCCTTCTTTAAACATTCCTGTTACAATAACTTAGAAATGTCATATGAAAACAAAGTTCATGAGCTATCAGGGAAGATAAAATTGCACACCAGTTCAAGGGTGGATACGCTGGTTGAATTTTGCGTTCTACTCCCCAGGTGGCATCCACCTGCCCTGGAACAGAGTCAACCTGAGGGACGCCTTGAGGATATTATCAAATAGGAATAAGAAAGGTACACCTTTATTGTCTCCTATTTTTGCATAGTTAGCTCAATATCAAAGTCTCTTGCACTAGAAGGCTAAAGACAGAGCTCAACAAAAGTTCCTGAGTTTGATTCCTGGTACAAAAAAAGGTTTCATAGCCTTACATGTTGTTTTTTACCTTGCAGACATGGGTCACTCAATGCCAAAGCCCCCTACTCCTTTGGAATGCATTCTTAAGCACTGGAAGATGTTTGACCCTTCCATGTTGAAAAAGAGCCAATTGATATTTCTTTGAATACATGTGTGGCCTACCTACCCCCTAGAGCCAAAATGGAATGCAGAGGAAAGTATTAATTATGATGCTATTTTACAACTAGAGGCATGCTGCAAAAAGTGGGAAAATAGAATTGTCTTATGCTCAGGCTTTCTTTGCATTGAGAAATGCTCCTTATTTATTTTCTAAATGTAAGTAAGAGCCACAGGAAGACTCAGCACCTCAGGCCCTTAAGGCATTTACTACCCCAGCCTGAAACTGCTCCTCCCAAACCTTTGGAACATGAGGACAAGACAGCTTTAATCAAATCCGCACCCACCATTACTGAACCTAAGGTTTCCCCTACTTGCCCTTCCAGTCTTAAGGATGAAGTTTCTAGACCAGCTGTAATCCAGGCCTCTACAGGGATATACCCATCCTTAGCTGAATTTATGCAAGCTCCTTAATGGCAATATCCTTTAAAGGAAGTACATGGACAATCTGGGACTTCCAGGATTCACGTGCCTTTTTCTCTCAGGGACTTAAAACAGATCAAGTTAGACTTCAGAAAATTTTCAGATGACCCTGACAAGTACATTGAGGTCCTTAGAGGACTTACTCAGACCAATGAGGTAGACTGGAAAGATGTAATGTTACTCTTAAATCAGACACTGACTTCTAGTGACTGACAAGCAGCATTACAAGCTGCTGTTGCATTTGAAGATGAACATCATATTGTTAATTTTAGAAAACCAGAAGATAGCCAGGGGAACTACAGATTCCCACTGGCTCTCAGGCAGTCCCTATCCAAGACCCCTACTGGCCTAACAACCAGGCGGGTAATTGGGTTAGGATACATTTCCAGATGTGTATTCTTGAAGGTCCAAGGAGAATAAGAACTAAACCATTCAAATATTTTAAGTTATCAGTTATTCAACAAAAAGGGAACAAAAAAAGGAACACCCCTCTGCCTTCTTAGATCATTTACGAGAGGCATTGATAAAACACACATCCTCAGATCCTGATTCAATAGAGGGACAAATTATTCTTAAAGATAAATTTATTACCTAGTCAGCTTCAAATATTAGAAAAAAGCTACAAAAGATGGACTTCGCTCCAGACAGTTCACTTGATTCTTTAGTTAAAAACTGCTTCCTTAATATTCTATAATCGGGACTGGGAGAAAGCCAAAGAAAGAAAACAAAGAGACCAAAACTGGCTTTTTTTGTGGCCTTAAAAAATGCAGACCTTAAGTCTGATTCTTGGGGCTCCAAGAAGAGCGTGATGAAGACTACACTGACCTGCTATCACTGCCACAAGCCAGGCCATCTTAAGCGGGATTGCCTTAAGAGGCCCCCCCCCAAGTCATGCCCTAATTGCAAAGATAATCATTGGAGGTCTGCCCCCTGAGGCCAAGGTCCCAGAGTTCAGACCCATCCTATCAGCTGGTCCAGTAGGACTGAAGGGCCTCAGAGCACTCATCTCCTTCCTCTAGCCAGACTGTCACCTCTGCCTCTCATCTCCACACCGGAGTCCTGAGTAATCATGACAATAGGTATAAACCAGCTGATTGCTGGACAATGGCACATGTCTCTTTGTCTTTCTCAACTCTGGTCTTCCTTTCAGGCATTGTACCTCAATAAGCAGTCACCAAAATGTATGTTGCTTAAACTGTAATTGGGATAACTTTCTCTTCACTCATTCCTTTTCATTATGCCTAAAAGCCCAACTCCAATCCTGGAGAGATTTTATCCTGTCTAAATACTGTAATATATATCCAAGTTGCCAATTGATCAAAATGATGCTGAGACTGGTTTTTACAAATACAGTACATATTGTTGTCCATATATAAAAACTTAAAAAGACAGTTTATTTGTCAAAATAATGTATTAATCTTGCTCTCATAAGTTATCAAAAATTTAGAGATAATTATAACTAAAACTAGAGGGATTTATGACAAAATGTCAGACTCCATCAATAAGAGGACCTAAGAGCCAATGGGTTACAATTGCTATAACTTAGAAATAAACTTAACTGTCAGCCCTACTGCTCGTGCTTTGATTACATATGCCTTTGTATACATACTTCGATTATACATGCTTTGATTAAAGTTTGTTCTTGCCTAGAAGATGTCAAACCCCAAGGCATCATATAGATAAAACCAATAACTAATATGCTAGATTTCTTTTAGATTCCTTATACTGGGATCCACCAGATCTTGCCCGAAAAAAGGTTAAATGACATATACTGAGGCTTAACTAGCTATACTCAGTGGACTTTAAATGATACTGCAGCTGGTCTCCCTCTCCTAAATAAAAAAGTAAAATTAATGAGACAGGTAACCCTCCAAAATCAGATGGCATTAGACATTCTAACAGCAGCACAGGGGGATACTTGTGCAATTGTAAAAGCTGAATGCCATGTGTATATTCCTGATCCTTCTGCTAATATCTCAATAGCTGTTCAAGATATTAGATGACAAATGTCATTACATGTCAGATTCTAAAATTTCCTGGACCTTATCCTTTTCCTCATTATAGGAAGCAATTACTAGCTCCTCTTGGTGGAAATCTTTGTTAGCTACACTCATGATTATCTTGTTGATTCTATTATTTGGGCCATGCATACTTAATTGTTTCTTTGGCTTTGTCTCCTTCAGACTTAAAGCTATATGCCCACCCAAGCCAAAACTGCCTGCTGTCTATCGAGGGTCTCTAGATAGACCCTCTGTAGAATATCTCTGACTGCTGATCAGCAACTACCACCCCTTTCAGCCTGAGGAAGCCAGATCAATCATCATCCATTTCTCCCTCACAGCAGTCCGGGATACTTCTTCAGAGGGGCAAATATTATAGGCAGCTGAGTTAGATAGAAATATTACAGGCAGTCAGACAGGATCAGGCCCTCAAGAAAGCCAACACAGAGGACCAGATGTCTTGTGACCTTGGAGGAGACAGACACCTCCCGCTGTGGGCCAGATCTCAAGACAAAAGGCAAAACAAATGCAACCACACCCAAGTATTGATATTCTAAATAGGTATGGATCATCTTGAGGAAGCCAGGTGCCACCAACTCAATCCCCTACAGGAAGAGTCACTGCTCCATAAGAATGCTTGCTTGCTACATAACTTGCTTCTCCATTTGTCCTTGATTTGGTCAATTTTACCTGAACAGTTAAACTTATTGTTTGACCATGGTTCTGTCCCACCTATTACCCATCTGCCTTGCAAGTTCCCAGGTTTTCCCTATCTTGGACCTGTCTCACCTCGTGGTTTTACTCTATAAAATTCCCTAGAAATGACAGTCTTCAGCAACCCACTAAGGATTCCTTCTCTCTCTCTCTCAGACAGAAGCTTTTTTCTCTCAATATATTCTGCTCATAAAAAAAAAAAAAAGGAAGGAACCAGGAAATAACAATTCGATGGCTGAAAGATGACACAAAGAAAAATAATTTGAGTGGTAGTTATCAGCGAAAAAGCAGGGGTCAACAGAAATGAATAAAAAAGACTATTTACAGAAGTAAAAGCAGAAAACTTCTAAAGCATAGGAAAAGGACCTGACATGCAGATAGATGAGGCATAAAACACTCCAATTAGCCAAAACCAAACTAAACCTACACCTCAACATATTATAATCAAGATCTCAGAAATTCAGCACAAGAACAGAATATTAAAAACTTAGAAAAAACAAACAGATCACCTATAAAGGTAAACTCATCAGAATCATGACAGACTTCTCAACACAAACCATCAAGTCAAGAAGAGCGTGGCATGAAATATTTCAAGTCCTGAAAGAAAACAACTTCCAACCCAGACTGATGTACCCTGCGAAACTATCTTTCAAAATTAATGGAGAAAAAAGATACTTCTATGACAAAGAACAACTGAAGGAATTCATGACCACCAAACCAACCCTACAAAGAATACTGAAAGACATTCTGAAGAGAGATAACAATGATCTTGGTACCAGGAACAGTGGCAGAGGGAGATCACCAAGATGGGCAAGCGGTTGAATGTAGGGAAACAACAGCAAGAAAACAGCATGGCAGAGACAAGCCAGTGCATGTTGGCCATAACCATTAATGTAGGTGGCCTCATTTCACCAATAGAAACACAGGTAGAGTGGATCAGGAGCAGGATCCATCAATATGCTTTATGCAAGAAACACATTTAACTTGAAAGGAAATTCATAAGACTGAAAGTCAAAGAAGAGAAAATAATGCTTCATGTGAAAGGGATCCAGGAAAAATCAGTGACAGCTTGCCCATCAACTACAGAATGGATAAGAAAGATATAACATTTTTATACAATGGAAAGCTACTCAGCTACAAAGAAGGATAACCTCAAGGCTCTTGTAGGTGTCTGATGGTATAAGTAGCTATTTTGAAGATAACAAGAGGCATTATGGTAGCCATTGTTGATTTCCTATTATCTTGTTTTGAAGTCCTGTATCACATTCACTGCTTTGTTTTGATTGACTCTATTCTGTTTTATTTTGTTTGGTTTTATTCTCTTCAAAATAAAAAATAAAAGAAAATAGGCACAGAACTGAGAAAAGCCATTCATGACAAACCCCCGGCCAACATTATACTAAAAGGAGAAAAATTTAAAAGCATTCCCTCTAAAGACACGAGTAAGACAAGGGCGCCCCCCTCTCACCACTCCTGTTCAATACAGTGCTCAAAACTTCAGCCAAAACAATCATGCAAAAAAAGAAGTAAAATGGACACAAATAGGAAAACAAGAATTCAAAATATCTTTATTTCCAGATTATAGAATCCTTTACATGAAAGACCTAAAACTCCCATCAGACAACTACTGGCACTACTAAACAAATTCAGCAAAGTGGCAGGATACAAAACCAACACATGAAAATCAATACTGTCCTTGTACAGCAATAATGAACTTACAAGAAAGAAATCAGGAAAATGAGTCCAAAAAAAAAAAATACTTAGGAATCAACATAACTCAGAAGGTAAAAGACCACTATGATGAAAACTACAGCATTCTGAAGACAATAGTTCAAGAGGACATTAGAAAATGGAAAGATATCACCTGTTTTTGTACTGGCAGAATCAATATTGTCAAAATGGCCACATTATTAATAATGATATATAGATTTAACATAATTTCAGTAAAAATATCAATAGCATTCTTACAGAACTAGAAAAAATAATCCTAAAATTTATATGAAACCAGAAGAGATCCAGAATAGCCAAAGCAAGTCTATACAAAACGAGAATAGCAGGAGACATCACAATCCTGCATTTCAAGTTATACAACAAAGCTACAATAATTAAAAGCAGTATGGTACTGGTACAAAACTAGACATGTAGACCAATGGAATACAAGACATGGAAACAGCCTCATGCACCTTTAGCCATCTGATCTTTAACAAAGGGACTACAAACAAATGCTAGACAAAAGATAATCTCTTTAAACAAACACTTCAAAAATTGGTTATGCACACACAGAAGAATGAAGCTAGATCCATTTCTCTCATCTTGTACTGTCATCAAATAAAAATGAATTAAAGACCTAGACATAGAGAAACAACCTGCTAGAAGATAAAAGAGGCAAAACTCAAGGGCTTCCTGAACAGAACTCCAATTGTACAAACAAAAATGCTAAAACTCAAAAAGAGGATTATATTCAATTGTAAAGGTGCTACACAGCAAAGGAAAGAACCAATAGAGTGAGACTGATACAGACTGGTGGTTAAATATTGCATGGTTTTAGAAACCCAAAATATAAGCAATTTAAAGAGCAAAACAAAGAACAAATAATAGGAAATAGGGAGGTAGACTTTTCACCAATGGGGGAAGGAATCCAGAGAAAGGAAAAGAAGAAGATGGGAGGGGACGACAGACAGCTGACAAAAAAGGGTCTAAATACTATACACCCACAAAATCATTATGTATCAAAAACATATACTAATAAAAAAAGTCTAGCAAAATCTTATCACTTGAGGCAAAATGCATGATAATGGAGGATAAACAAAAGGCAAGTACCACAAACTGTGTCTCCTATGCAGAACCTAAGGAAAGTCATCATGAATGTAGTCAGTGATTCCAAGTTAAGAGGTGAAGGAGGTGGATAAAGGAGCCACAATGTGACCAGGGTGCATTCTGTACATGCTGCGGTATCAGACTGCAGCCCATTAATATGCACACCTTATACATGCTAATCCACAGTAAAATATACTGCAAAAACTGAAGAAGGGACAGTATTCTTTATAAGACTTCGTTTTATATCAAGTTCAATTTCAACAGAATGAGTAGGTATTACTACTCTAAGAGTCAAGGTATCAGATACATTTATGATCACCTCTTTTTCCTTAAGTAAAGCTTCGTGTTTCTCTTCAAGCCGCTTCATTTCAAATGCCAGAGTGTCTGCCCTTTTCGATTCAGAAGAAAGTTTAATGTACAGGTCCTGAACCTTTGGTAAGAAAAAGTACAAAGCAACAGTATACAGTATTCATGGCCTTTCAGAGATAAGTAAATGAAAAAAAAACTGATGAACCAAAAGGTCTATACTAAAATTACAATCTAAGTATTTGGAAACGGCATGTAGAAAAGAACATAAAATCTGAAATACTCAATAATTAAGCCAAAAACGTTAAAAAGCAGCCTTCTAGGGTTTCTCTACGTTGTCTGATGTATAGACAAACAGTGTATTTGAGGTTACAGTTCCATTTTCTACCATCCTCTAAGCATTTGCCACTGATTACCAGAAATACATAAATAATTTAAAAATTAAGCTCAGAAGGCAATGAGTTTAAAGACCCAGAGAGGTCAAATTCTTTATCAAACCTTATATTAAAATTACAGATAGAAAAAATTCATCAGAAATTTACAGATCACTATCTGAAATGCTTCTCAATTTTTGTATCATTCTTAAAATGACCAAATGGAATCACAACGTTGAGCTCTTTCAATTATATCAATTAAAATTAAGACATTTTCTTACCTGTCTTTTGTATGTTTCTAACTGTGTACGTGCTGCATTCGCCTTCTTTAATTCTTCTTCTAAGCTGACTGTATTATGCATATACATCATGTTTGCATCCTGTAAAGTTTTCACCTGCTTGCGGAGGTCATTTAGATCTTGTAACTTCTGACGATAAATCTCAACTGTTGATTCCAGTTTGTTTACTTTATCAGAGGTAGCCCTGTAATAATAAGAGATGAAGCATTATTGTGTAAAACTAGCACATATCAATTTTATTCTAGCTGTAAAACAAATCTTCCAAGCTATAACAGACTTATACCATTTGAAGCTCAATTTTTGTTATAAAGACATCAAAATTTAAAATACCTCAAATTTGACACATTATCAAGGTGTTTTCAGCACAAAATATAAAAAGAGTAATTTAGTACATATAATTGAGCAAACTCTAAGCCATTCTACAAAACTTTGCTTTGTATATATCATTTAGCATAGTTTTATTGTGTTTGACACACTTAGAAAGTTGGGTCAATTTAAAATTTGTCTGAAAAAGAATTTTTCTTTAGAATTCCGCAAGATAAATAAATCACTAATGCACATGGGTCCACAACGGTGGCTATAAAATGGCTACACAGATTTTGTTACAAAGTTTTGTTACAAAAATTTTGTTAGAATCAGCAAAAACATAGCTAATTAAGAAAATTTAATAGAAAACACATGAAGCCATTTGTCTAGTCTCTTGATTGGGTAACATTTCATAGGCAAAAACTAAATATAAACTTTACATTGCCAAGATTACCTTTCGTGAAGTAAATGGAAAGATTCACATATCAAATGCCAAAATGTAAATTATGATAATAAACATCCTCACAAAAAATTTCACATAATATACCAATGGGCACAAGGTCAACATAAATGTATGAGCAAAGTCTCATCCTGAGTTTAAAGTTTCCAGTATGAACTTGTCCTAATAAGAAGTGAATATTATCCTTGAATATAATAAGCATAAAAGTCTTGGAGCCTGAATAAAGACCTGGTAAATATTTGAGACACCAGGAAAGCCTAAGAACCCATGAATAAAAAAATGGAACACTCAAGTAAGCTAACTAATAATTTACATAAATAATGAAATTATATTTAGATACGATATACCTAAGAACATCAATTTCATCTTTCAGGGCTCTTGTTTCTTCAGCCATACCCGTCAACTCATCATTCCTATGCTGAAATTCAATCAGTTGCTTTTCAAGTTCTTCACAGTGAACACGGTAGTCATCTTTTGCAGCTTCAAGCCTTGAAAAAAGAAATTTATAATTTCCATCACTTGTCTTCTTATTTAGACATAACGTTAGCATGATATATTTCAATTCTATGCTGGAAATAGGAGAGACTGAAGGAATAAGATACCTTTTGGCTCTAATTTTCAAATAGACAAGGGAAGTAAACCTATTATTCTTACTTTTGAAAGATTATACTTAGTTATCTCCTAACTGAAATTTTATTTTCAAAAGATGAAGAAAAACGTCAAAGAATCAACAACTGGCATCTCATCTTATTAAGAAGTTTTTGCATATCAAAAGAAATCACCAATGGAATGAAAAGACAACCCACAGAGTGGAAAAAAATTTTAGTCAACTGTCCCTCCAACAAAGGACTTCTATCTAGAACACATAAAGAATTGAAAAAAATCAGACCTCCCAAATTCAGAGACCCAATCCAAAAATGGGCATCTGAGATGAATACATACTTCTCGGATGAAGAAATACAAATGGCAAATAAATATATGAAAAAAGTTCAGCATCACTGGTCATTCAAGAAATGCAAAATAAAACAACACTGAGATTCCACCTAACCTCAGAAAGAATGGATCATCAAGAAATCAACTGATACCAAATACTGGCATGACTGTGGGGAAAAAGGAACTCTTCTCCACTGGGAGTGTAGACTGCTGCAACCACTATGGAAATCAGTGTGCGATTCCTCAAAAAACTAGAATTAGAGGTTTGATTTTACCTGCCTATTCCCCTTCTGGGTACTTTCCCAGAAGAATTAAAAACATCATACCACAGCTACACATGTGCACCCGTGTTTATAGCAGTACAATTTATAATAGCTAAATCCTGGAAACAATGTAAATGTCCATCAACCGAAGAATGAATAAAAATGATGTGGCATTTTTATACAAAGAGTAGTACTCAGTCATAAAAAAGGTCAAACTGAAGACTTTTATAGGTAAATGGATGCAACTTGAGATGATACTCATAAGTGAAATAAATCAGACTCACACATGTAAACATCATATTGTCTCCTTAGTGTAAGAAACCAAAACAGTAAATTAGATTCATAATGTACAATAGATATTATGAAATGGTAAGAAACCACTCAAAAAGAAAGAACAACTGGGATGAAAGAAAGGAGAAAAAAGGAAGGGAAAAGAAAAAATTCTACTAATATATATATTATATAGTAGTATATACAATTATACTACTAATTTCTATTAGTTGTTCATTGAAAATAATGGTTGTGCTTATATTGTTCAATTTTTCACGCCTATATCTTATAATCTGAGCAACTAGTTTGAAGACAACAATACACGATACATTAACCATTGTTAATCCCTTATTAGCTTGTTTTGAAATTCTGTATCATTGATTTTTTTTTGCTCTTTAAAAAAAGATGAATAAAAATGCATAATATAATAATTATTTTAAAATATGCATAACATAACATATAAAGAGATAAAATATCAACTCAGATTATGATAAATTACAGAAAATGTGTCTGGAACATTTTATTGTGTCAGAAAGTAAGAAAGTGCCCACAGAAAGCTAACATGTCACCAAATGAAAGGCTTCTCATTGACAAAATCTGGAGTAGCTGGAGCATCAAAATAAAATGATAGTGATGAATTTATAGTGCACTGAATAAGAATTCATTACTAAATACAATCCATGATGAAGAATTAGACTTAAAATAAACATAGTTTATTGAGAGAACTGATTTTGAGACAACTGACAAAACTCGATATTGGTCTGTGAATTAGGTAATAATATTGCATCAATGACAAATTTCCGAATTTTGACCACTGTACTGTGGTTTATAAGAGAATGTCTTTGTTTTTAGTAAATACACAGTGAATTATAAAGAAGTAGAGGGGCACATTTCCCACTTAGTTTCCAATGATTTTGGAAAATACATGCATATCTGTGTGAATACATAGAATCCTAAAACAAATAGCAACAACTGTAATAAATGTAAAGGTATAAAAATGAGATCCTAGTAGTACTATGGCAACTTTTTTTCAAAGTTTGAAATGCTGTCAAAATGCACAGTACACACAGAATGACTGCCTTTAATTACGGTCTTATGGTACAAAGCTTGGTGGTAAGCACACAGTCAATCAATATCCATGAAATTTAAGAACATAGAGTAAGTTCCCAACTTATGAACATTCAAGTTGCAAACTTTCAGATACCAAAGGACCTCACATTACATAGATGCAAACAAATTGCAGGAGTACCTCATGTGACTGCCAGACACTGTCAGAATTGTGCTGCTGTGTGTTTACTGTACAGTACAATAGTGCACGGTAGTACAGTGCTGAGTCAGAGCTAGGGATGACCAGAAGCAAGAGGAAACGCAGTGGTGTTATGGAGGTCTGGATTTTTTATGTTTTACATTATACATCTGTGTCAAAGGTGTCAAAAGATTCACTTCCTTAGACTTATGAACAAATCTGACTTACAAACATCCTGGAATGGAACACTTGTAAATCAGGGACTAATGTTTTTTAAAGAAGAGATATAAACATTAAAGTGAAAAGCATCTCTACAGTGCAAGATTTTTTTGATTTTGGGATTACCTCTCCTATGTGAAAAATGCTGTATGTTTCCCAGACTTCAGCAATTGCTCCCTTGAACTCCTAATGATTTGCCAAAGACCTTCATTTGTTGCTTGTCTTTGAATTGTTTTAATTAGCTAGTAAGATATGTGAAGCAGGAATCATTTATGTCATTTGGTATTTTTAGTAGCTTAATCAGTACCCTATATGCTCAACAATACTTAATACTTAATTTGTTAATATTATGATTTTTTAGCTGCTAGTTTAACAGACAACCCTACTAAAATAATTTCTACTAAGAGTGTTACCTGAAGTTTTCCTCTTGTAATTGTTCTAATTGTAACTGTGCATGGAAATACTTTTTTGCAACCATCATATTTGGATCATCAAAAGAGCCATCCAGCTGGTCAAGTTTTTCATTCATCATTGCATTCTCAGAAACCAGTGAATTCTTCTCATCTTGAAGTGTTGTCACCTAAAAAGCAAACACACAAAAACAAGGATTAATAGTAAAAAACCCCTTACAGTTTGGAGTTGATGATTCTAATAGGGATTAGGCCATGAAATGAACTTGGTAAATCAAACTAGATAATTTCTAACAATCCTTCCAACTCTAGAATTCTGGGTGTAAGAAGTCTGGTTCAAACAAAGGAAATCAAATACCTGTATGTAGAAAACAGAGTAAGAATGTTTTTAAAATGTTATATCTGCTGTAGTTTTGAGAAGAAATGTTTCTGTGTCCTAAAATTTGATGGAATGTCAAATTGAATGGAATATTAGCAAACTTATTTGTCCTCCTTGTAGGTATCAACTAATGATGTTCCTACTCAAAGTTGCCATTTTAGGTTCATGGTAGAAAAATTATCAGTCACATGTCATGTATTCAAAGGACAAGCACATTGCAGTGTTCTGTTCTGAAATGCTATGTAGTGTTTGACTCTATTCTGTTTTGTTTTGTTTTGTTCGATTCTCTTTAAAATAAACAAAAATAAAAAACAAAGGATAAGCACATCAAGTTAATAAATCAGTGACAAAAAGTTAAATTGCCTATATTTGTGCAAGGAGACTGTGATTATTTAAAATAGATAAAAATATCCAAGTATAGAACCATAGCAATGTTAATATCTCATGTTTTACTCACTTTTAAGACAAGCTTGTTTTGCTGTCTTTTTTCTATTTCTTTTGCATTCAAAAAAAAAAAAAACTTTAAAATTTTATGGCTGTAGCTAGACCTTACATTAGATCAGACATTTATGTATGACTTTACTAAGAATTACTTTTGTAAAAAGTATACTGTAAGACATTCACTATGTTATTGTATAAGTTTGCTACAATAAATATTATTTTAGCTGGGCGTGGTGGCTCATGCCTGTATCCCAGCACTCAGGAGGCTGAGACAGGAGGATCGTTGTGAGTTTGAGACCAGCCTGGGCTACAAAATGAGCTCAAGGCCAGTCTGAATGGCATAGCAAGACCCTGTCTCAAAAAGACAAGGGCTGGGGATTTAGCTCAGTGTCCTAAGTGCCTGCCTGGCAAGTGAGAGGTCATAAGTTCAATCCTTGGTGCCACAAAAAATAAATAAATAAATAAATATTATTTTATAATAAAAGTATTCTCAATTGGTATAATTAATTCCATCAAGTTACATGGATGAGATGACATACTAACACAATTAGCTAAACAGGCAAGTAAAAATCAAGTGACTTCCTTGAATACAACATAGGCAAATTATAAATACTGTTCTCTGTTAAAAGAAGTTGAAGTAGAGATCACGCCTGAAAAATCCCTGAGCAGGTAAAATCAGGCCTCATAAATGAATAAACTTTGATCTGATAATATAAATTAAACCCAGCTTGACTTATTTCTTATAAAAGCCAATATTAAAGAAAAACAGAACTTAAACTTACTCAGTCCAAAGCAGCCAACAAATTCAAAATCATAGAACTAGGGGTTTTTGACCAAATAAGGCAACTGTGAGGCTGTAACCAATCACATATTTCTTTTGCTTCACTTCGGTACATGCCCTTTGAACTCTTACCCACTGAGTTCCCTCAGTGGCACTGGACACCCCTCTGGTGTGGAGCTCCCTGATTCTAGAATCAAATAAACTCTTTAAAATTGTGTTATTATTCCTCAGTTTATTTTTAACACCTCCAAATGAGAAAAGCAAGTTGGGAAACTATCCCATAGGCTGATGATGTAAAGAAACAATGTTTTGTTGCTAACTGTACAATGTAAGCAATTTAGTTACTGTTATCTGTCACATATAATTCTAAGTGACTCAGATAAAACAAAGAGTTTCTGACCTTTAAACCCTAACAATAGAAATGTAAATACTTACATAAGAGATGTCAAAGGAGCTTTGATAGAAGCACACCATGGAGTGTGGGTGGGTACAAAAGAAAGACTACAGGTTGAATATTCCTTATCTGAAATGACTGGGACCAAAAGTGTTTCAGATATCAGTTTGGAACATTTGTAGGTACATATCGATTATCTTGGGTCTCACGGCTAAAAAAAATTAATTTGTTTCAAATACGCCTTATGCACACAGCCTGAAGGTAACTTAGTACAATAGTTTTAATAACTTTTAACATGAAACAAAGCTTGTGCTACTGAAACATCAGAAAGCAAGGAAATCACTATTTTAACCACTCATATGAACAATGTTACGGTGGTTTTGCATTGCCATTACTCTTGACTTTGACAGTATATGCTACAGATAAGCATTTATTTTGTTACACTCATGTAACAAGTATTTATCAGTACAAATTATGATGTATTAAGTACAGTGAAAAAGTGATGTGTTTTGGGTGACTAGGAAGCCGTGGCATCAACAGAATCCTTGTACCACTGATTAAACAGCAGCAGCAGCAAACAATAGCCGCTGGCAGTCTATGTTGCACTGCTGTGTTTTGATTAGAATTTTAACTTTTAGATGAGAAGAAACATCAGAAGCAGTTGAAGGAACAGAATTAGGTCTTTCAGGGATGAGGAGGCATTCTGCTAGATGGCTTTCTCAGTTGGTACGTCCAGAATCTGTATTTTGAAGTCTCATTTAAGTTTTTGTAAATTGATTTCTTGTTCGGTTACAAACACATGCTGTTGTAGTCCTCCACTAAGCCCATAACACAGTTTCACTACGTCACTTACAGATGCTTTTTTTATGCAGCATTAACATCTTCGCTGCCACTATTAACATCATCATTTTGATTCAGAACCACTGGTCAATAAAATGGAACCTGTTCATCATTGCTTAAAACTTCTTATAGCGGCTGAGGGTGTAGTTCAGTGGCAGAGCAAGTGCCTGACGTACGCAGGGCTCTAGCCAGCAAAACACATGCATCCACACACACATGCACATAAGCACAAAACTGTCTCTATTCTTTTCCAACTTACTGACATGAAGGTAGATTTTTTTTGACTATGTAAGGGGGTGAAACCTTACTTTTTCCTCACTTGACATACAGAATCTTTCAGTCACAACCTTGTTCAGCACTATAAATGAGTAAGGCCATGGCCAGGGGTTTTTTCAGGTGTGTACAACTATGTCTTTGTTCACTGTGTTCTGAGTACAGTCAACAGCATACACAATCCTTCACATTAAACTCCTTCTGAAAACCTTCTATCTCCACGCCTCCCTTTACTGCTGCCAGTGAGTTGCTCAAGAAGATGTCTTTATATTTACCATTCATTGATCGAAGGATACCCTGCCCTGGTTGTATGGTGGAATTAATAAAGTCACATTTGGGGGAAAGGACATGGCAAATGTACTATGTTTTATGAGAATTTTAGCTGGAAAATGAGCAGAAGAGTTGTCAAGGAATAATAAAATATTGCAGTCATCCAATTCAACTTCTCTACAGTGAGCAGAATACAAATATCTGTACAAAATATGTGTGAATCAGTCAGAAAAGATGTCCCCATTGATCCTATTAGCCACCTACATTGCAGGCCTGAGAGTGAGGAGAGCATTAAACATACAGATTGTGTGAAGAACTACACCTAGGCTTTGACTTGGGATGCTGGGGGTGGTTCTAGGTACCTCTTTCAAAAGCTCCCATGATGATATATTCTTTTTTTTTTATTGTAAAGAGGATAAAACCAAGGAAAATAAAGCAGAATAAAACCAATCAAAACAAACCAGTGTAAGTGATACAGGACTTCAAAACATTATGAAATCAACAATAGTTATAATGTCTTTTGCTGTCTTCAAAATAGCTGCAGATACCTTCAGACATAGTAAAAATCAAACAGAAGAGAATAGAATAGAAACAATAAAAAAAAACAATGAACGCAATAAAGGAGTTCAAAACAAGACAATAGTAAATCCAAAATGGCTACCATAATACAGCTTGCTATCCCTGAAATAGCTGCTTATGCCATCAGATACAACAAAATCAAACAAAACGAAAAAGAATAAAACCCAACCTAACAAAACAATGAAAATGATACAGGACTTCAAAACAAGACCAAAGGAAGTCAACAATGGCTACCACCCTCCAAAGGAGATCCCCCCTAGATGCCACACTGTGTACTACTAACCTCTGAACAGATGATCAGACCACTGGCCCTAGACCTGCAAGGTCAGTGAAACACCAAAATGCCACAAGAATCAAATTGCATTTCACCTCAATAGCTATCATCATGGACTACGTTTCTCCAGATCAGCAGGTCATGGGGTGGGGGAGGGACTGGTCCTTCTTGTTTGCCAGCCCGTGCACCAGCAGGGGCTGGGGTCTAGCTGTCCCCCTGCCACTGGCAGTCCACGCACATGCTGGTTCACAGGGCAGGGGCTTGCTTCTTGGTGAGGCCTTGTTCTCTCCCCCTGCAGTTAGCAAATGGCGCTGACTCATGAGGAAAGGCTTAGGTATGACTGTCTGCATGCTGGTGTCGGCCCATATATGGCACTGGTTCAGAAGGCGGGGCAAGGATATATTCTTTAGATTAACCCTGACCTGCTCCTGTCCCTCTCTGAATGGATTCCTGAACTTCTCAACTAAAATCAGATGATCATACCCTCTTTATTTTGTGTTACAAGAACTTAGGTTTTAATGCACAATTTGTATTCTATACTGAATAAGAATTTCTCAGAAAACTACACTGAAATCCTGAAACTAGGAGTTTCGGAATGGTTCAATCCCCTATTCCTTCTATGAAGAGTATTTGATAGTGAATTTGATCCTGTTAGAAATATAACACATTTTGGGTTCCTTGGGTGTGTGTGTGTATGTTACGGTATGCTTAGGAAAGAGGCACAGGAGCAGAGAATTTTCACTACATCTGAGATAGTAGCAGTATCCAAATAGAGAAGACTTTTTTTTTAAAGACAGAAGTAAGAAGACTTAATTTCTGCTGCTGTCACTAATATAAGTGGTCAATCACCATGACTGAGTCACCGCATTATTCGTTGCATAAAATCATTGGAGTTAAAAATATTATGCAGTTTTATCATACTTTAGATATTTATTTCATCTGGATTGAATAATGCTACATTGGTTCTTCATCTTTACATATTTCAGGAAATTAGCTCATTATTGGAACAACGAATGCAACTTACAGATAGAATAAAATGAAGGTACAATTAATCTATTCTTTTTTCTAGAAATTGCCAGGGTTTACAGCATAACTTTCACATTTGTATTTTCATAGAATAGCTATATAAGCAACCGTACATACAACATTCTGTGCCAGACCCTATCTGAGTTCTTTGTATGTAACTCATTTAATCCTTAAAGCTATTCTGAAAAATATTATTATAACTCCTTTTCTCAAAAGAGAAAGCTCAAGAACAGAGAAATGAATGCACAAAAACAACTAATAATATGTCAAAGTCCAGTTATAAATACAGGGAACCTGTTTGATGGTCTATGCCCTTAAGAATTAACTGTTGTTACTCATGCCATGTTTGTTTACAAATATAAATTTATATATAAATATATCCATTCAAATATACACATTAGCTAGACAAACAGCATAGAAGACCACACACACACACACACAAACAGAAAGAGCATATAAATTAACTCATTTAGCTGGGGCTGGCGTAAGCTGAAGGTGTGTGCAGAGAATTCCACCTAACCATGCAGGTTGGCACCTTGCTAACAGCCTGGTAGGGACCTGCGCCAATTCCACCATCAGCCCAGGATATTTGGAACATCCCTGGGGTCCTGCCTGGGCTCCGCCCACCCAACACGCAGCGGCGTACCAGCTGCAGCTCTGGGCTGGGCTTGATCTGAAGTGGCACACAGCGAATTACACCTAGCCTTGCTGCTTGAGACCTCTTCAACAGACTGGTAGGGACTTGTGCCAATTCCACCATCAGCCCGAGGCATTTGGAGCATCCCTGGGTCCTGCCTAGGCTCCACCCAGCCTACACGGATCAGCATAGCGGCCGCAGCCCTGGGCCTGGAGAGAGCAACAGGCTCACACAGAGAATTTCACCTAGCCGACCACCTTGGCACATTGCTAGAAGCCTGGTAGGGACCTGCGCCAAATCCACCATAAGCACGGGACTTTTGGAACATCCCTGAGGTCCTGCCTGGGCTCCGCCCAGCCACCACCCCGCAACAGAGCAGCCACAGTGGTAGTCTCGGCTGGGGCTGAAGGGGTGCACTGTGAATTTCACCTAGTCTTGGAGCCTCTTAACTGTGCACCTTGGATTCACCTATCACAGGGGAAGACAGGAAAATGACAAGACAAAAGAGCAAAATGCAATCTTATACCTCCAGTCCATCAAAAACAAGCCAAAGACATACAGGCATAGAACAAAGTATAAGCCACACATCTGAAACTTCTGCAATGATAGCAACTGAAGTAAAGAAGCAACTCGAAAAAGCTGCAAAGGAATTGAGATTAGAAATGATTTCCCAGGTAAAACAAGACATGGTAAACATAATGAAAAAAATGCTAAATGCATCTAAAGAATATATAGATGGAAAAATAGAGGAGCACAGCAAAAAGATGGAAACCATGAATGAACAATACAAGAAAGAATTAGAATGCATGAAACAGATTCAAAGAGATATCCAGGAAATCAAGAATGCCATCAAAAGCTGGCAAAGCTGCCTCAATGAATGTGAAAATAGACTTTCAGACCTCGAAGACATGATTGCAGCTAGGGAGCAAGAAAGGAAACATCTTTTAAAAATAACAAGGAATCAGGAAACACCAATTGAGCAGTTGCAAGATGATGTGAAGAAAAACAATATAAGACAGAGAGGTGTAAATGAAAAAGGAGAATACACAAATGATATAAAATCACTATTTAAAGAAGTCATAGCTCAAAATTTCCCAAACATGGGAAAGCAAACTGACATACAGATAAGTGAAGCATATAGAACTCCAACTAGCCATAACCAAAATAAATCAACACCCACACATATAATTATCAGCATTCCAGAAATTCAACATAAGAACAGAATATTAAAAGCTGTGAGAGAAAAGAAACAAATCACCTATAAAGGAAAACCCATCAGAATCACAGCAGACTTCTCAACACAAATGAAGTCAAGAAGAGCATGGAGCAAAGTATTTCAAGTCCTAAAGGAAAATAACTTCCAACCCAGACTGATGTACCCTGAAAAATTTTCCTTCAAAATTGATGGAGAAATGAGATACTTCCATGACAAAGAGCAGCTGAAGAACTTCATGACCACCAAACCAACCCTGCAAAGAATACTGAAAGATACTCTAGATAGACATGAAAATAGCTATGATGTCAAAAAAATCAACAGAAGAAGAACACCAGGCAAAGCAAATAATTAAGTAGGGGGAAAATGTAAGGAAACCACTGCAGGAAGATAATATGATTAAAACAAGACAGTATATATCAGCTATAACCATTAATGTAAATGGCCTCAATTCACCAATCAAAAGAAACAGCCTGGCAGAATGGATCAAGAAACAACATCCAACCATATGCTGTCTACAAGAAACCCATCTAACACAAAAGGAAATTCATAGACTGAAAGTCAAAGGATGGAAAACAATACTCCATGCAACAGGAACCCAGAAAAGAGCAGGGGTAGCTATTCTGTTCGCAGACGATGTGAATTTCAAACCAAGAATGGTCAAAAGAGATAAAGAAGGTCACTACATACTGGTTAGGGGAAAATTCCAAGAGGAAGAAATAACAATCTTAAATATATATGCACCAAATATGGGAGCACACAACTGTATAAAACAAACATTAATAGAAATGAAAAATCAAATAAGCAATTACACAATTATAACGAGAGACCTTTACACACACTTGACACAAAGAGACAAGACCAAGTAGACAGAAAATCAACAAAGAAATAACAGAAATAAATCACACCTCTGAACAAATGGACCTCGTAGAAATGTAGAGTTTTCCACCCAACAACATCAGAGCATACATTCTTCTCAGCTTCACATGGTACATTCTCTAGAATAGACCATATACTAGCCCACAGAAAATGCTTAAGTAAATGCAAAGGAATCGAAATTACCCTATGCATAGTATCTGATCACAGAGCCACCAAATTGGAAATTCCTGACAAAAGAAACAGCAAAAACTCTGTAAACACATGGAAATTAAATAGCACACTCCTGAACAATCAGTGGGTCACAGAGGAAATTAAAGAAGAAACTAAACAATATCTACAAGCAAATGAAACTACAAATAAAACTTACCGGAATTTGTGGCATGCGATGAAAACAGTTCTCAGAGGGAAATTTATTGCAGTGAATTCCCACATCCAGAAAACAGAATGAACATGAATAAATAATCTGATGTTACACCTCAAACATCTAGAAAAAGAAGAGCAAGCCCAATGCAAAGCCAAAACAAGGGAGGAAATTATAAAGATCAGGGTAGAAATTAATGCAATTGAGACTAAGAAAACAATACAAAGAATCAACGAATCAAAGAGCTGGTTCTTTGAAGGAATAAATAAAATTAATAAGCCCCTAGCCAACCTCATTAAAAAAAGAAAAGAAAAAACTCAAATCCATTCAACAAGGAATGAAAAGGGTGAAATCACTACAGACCCTGTGGAAATACAGAAGATCATCAATACTTACTTCGAAAATCTTTACTCTCATAGGTTTGATAACACAGAACAAATGGACAGATGTCTAGAAACATGTCAATTACCAAAGTTGGATCAAGAAGATGTAAAACCTATGAATAACCCAATTTCAGTTAAGGAAATTGAAAATGTAATTAGAACCTTACCAACCAAGAAAAGTCCAGGTCCTAATAAATTCACAGCTGAATTGTATAAAAAATTCAAGGAATACTTAATGCCAACACTCCTCAAACTCTTTAATGAAATTGAAAGGGAAACAACTCTCCCTAAATCATTCCTGGGAGCAAGTATTACCCTATTACCAAAACCAGAGAAAGACCCAACCAAAACAGAGAGCTACAGGCCAGTCTCCCTAATGAACATTGATGCAAAAATCCTCAATAAAATACTGGCAAACAGAATGCAGCAAGTCATCCAGAAGCTTATACAGCATGACCAAGTGGGATTCATCCCAGGAATGCAAGGATGGTTCAACATACGCAAATTGATAAATGTAATACACCATACCAATGCAGCCAAAGATAAGAATCACATGGTCATTTCAATAGATGCAGAAAAACTTTTGATAAAGTCCAACATTCATTCATGATAAGAACCCTATGGAAAATTGGAATAGATGGTCTTTACCTCAATCTGATAAAAGCCATCTATGACAAACCACCAGCCAGTATCACATTAAATGGTCAAAAACTGAAAGCTTTTCCTCTAAAATCAGGAACAAGAGAAGGATGTCCACCCTCACCACACCTATTTAATGTAGTGCTGGAAACATTAGCCAGAGTAATTAGACAAGAGACAGAAATGAAAAGAATAAGGATAGGAAAGGAAGAAGTTAAATTATCACTATTTGCAGATGACATGATTCTCTAAGTAGAATACCCTCAAAACTCCATTGAAAGATTTCTGGATGTCATAACCAAATTCAGTAATGTAGCTGGATACAAAGTCAATACTCAGAAATCAATAGCATTCTTGTACACAAACACCAAATTCATTGAGAGAGAAACAAGAGAAAAGAAGGATAGGAAGAACAAACATTGTGAAAACGGCCATTATCCCAAAATTATTATACAGATTTAATGCAATTCCCATCAAAACAGCATTAGCATACCTCAGAGGATCTAGAGAAATCATTCTTAAAATTCATCTGGAACCAGAGGAGACCTAGAATACCAAAGGCAATTCTGGGTAACAAGGGCAGGGCTGGAGGCATCACAATCCAGACTTGCAATTATACTACAAAGCTACTGCAATCAAATCAGCATGGTACTGGAATTGAAACATACCTGTAGATCAATGGAATAGACTAGAAGATACAACCCCAACTACAAACACACTCAGTCACCTTATCTTTGACAAAGGGGCCAAACATGTTCAGTAGATCAAAGACAGTCTCTTTAATAAGTGATGCTGGAAAAACTTGCTTTCCATATGCCGAAAACTAAAACTAGTCCCAAGCCTATCACCATGCACTAAACTAAAGTCAAAATGGATCAAAGATCTAAAGATTAAATCTGCTGGAAAACAAAGTGGGTAGGAATCTTGAAGACATACGGTGTCTTGGTTTCTCTCATTGCTGAGACAAACACCTGACACCCAAAATTAGGGAAGAAAAGGTTTATTTAGCTTACAGTTTCTGGAGATTTCAGTCCATAATCAGCTGACTCCAAGGCAGGGTGGCATGCACTGGGGCAACACTTCAAGGCAGCAGCCAGAGCAAAAGAGGGACAAAATCCCAAGCCATTTCTCATCCCTTATATTGTACACAGGTCACCCCCACCCCTTCAGGATGGGTCTAACACTCACAAAATGTCCTTGCCTTCCTTTGCACAGGAGGGGGATATTTACAAAGTAAGAATTCTGGCTCCCTGCTGAGTCTCTCCGTTAAACCTCTGAATTTCTAGTTGACACAATATATTAACCATAAGATAGGGGTAGGTGGAGAATTCATGAACAAAAGTCAAACTGCATGGGAAACACTTCCCAGAATCAACAACTGGGATCTTGTCATGTTAAAAAGTTTTTGCAAGTCAAAAGAAATCTCCAACAGTTAAAAGAAAACCCACAAATTGGGAAAAAATTTCAGTCAACTCCCCTTCAGAGAAAGGTCTTCTATCTAGAACATATAAAGAATTAAAAAAAATCAGGGCCTCAAAATTCAAAGACCCAATCCAAAAATGGGCATCTGAGATGAAAACACACTTCTCAGCTGAAGAAATGCGAATGGCAAATAAATACATGAAAAAATGTTCAGCATCATTGGTCATTAGAGAAATCCAATTGAAATAACTCTGAGATTTCATCTCACTCCACAAAGAATGGCCAGGATCAAGAAAACCACCAATAACAAATGATGGAGATTATATGTGGGGAAAAAGGAACCCTTCTCCACTGTTGGTGGGAGTGTAGACTGGTACAGCCACTGTGGAAATCAGTCTGGAGGTTCCTCAAAAAGCTAGGACTGGAAGTCCCATTTGATCCAGCTATTCTGCTTCTGGGCTTATTCCCAGAAGTGAAATCATCATACCACAGTGATATATGTGCATCCATGTTTATAGCAGCACAATTTGTAATAGCCAAATCTTGGAAACAACCCAAATGCCCATCAGCTGAGGAACAGATAAAGATGTAGTACTTTTATACTATGGAGTACTATTCAGCTATAAAAAATGATCACATTGAAGCTTTTATAGGTAAATGGATGCGACTTGAGACTATAATCATAAGTGAAATAAATGAAACTCACATGTGTAAACACCACATCATCTCCCTAGTCTGAGAAAATGAAAGACTCAGTAAGATACAAAATCCTCAATAAATGTGGGGGGGAAAAGGTTCTGAAGCCAAATAATGCTCTTATGCTTTGATTTGATTTGTTTAAGTCTGTTTTCTGCTATTTGATTGCAGTATGTGAGAAGATATGAACAGCTTTTTTGAAGAAAACAAAGAACACTAAGGTAGCCATTATTGATTTCTTGTTGTCTGATTTGAAGGCCTGTAATGCTTTCACTCTTTTGTTTCATCTGGTTTTATGTTATTTTGTTTTGTTTGAGTTTATTGTGTGTGAATGTATGAACAACCATTTCAAAGAAAACAAGAGACACTAGGGTAGCTATTGTTAATCTCCTATTGTTATGTTTTGAAGACCTGTATTGATTGCAGTGTTCTGTTCCGAAACTCTGTGTTGTGTTTAACTCTGTGTTTTATTTTCTTTTCTTTTTAAAAAAAAATAAAAATAAAAAATTGCCTCATTTAATATTCATAAACAACTATAAGCACATTTTAATTTTGCCATTTTATAAGAGACAAAACAGTCTTCATCAGAATAGCAGAAATCCTCCAATTAGCAAGATTTTCCCAAAGAAATACGTCAGCAATTTTCAACTGTAAGGGATAATTATTTATGAAATTCATATTGAAATACTGACACTTATAACAAATGCTTTCAATGTCTCCTCTGTGAAATGCTGTTAGGTGCTAAAGCAGAGTAAAGAGGACACTCCTCACACAGGCTTCCTCACCCATACCTGCAGGTCGAGTTCTTGGCATCTCTGCTTCAGCTCTTCTTTCTCTGCTTGTGCTTCCTGAAGTTCTTCCAAAGCCCTTTTAAGCTGATACATAAAATGTCATTCTTAGTAAATCATGTTTTAACAAAAAGAGAAAAATATATTCTTAAGACATATATATATACACACACAAATACTAGAAATGGGTTTTTAAATCTCTATTAATAAATTAGTCTTAATTTTATTATGTGTGAATAATATTGCCATATTCCCATTAACACTTAAGGCTAAGGTTCCACAGAAACAAAATGTATCTGAATCCTTATAAAATATTTTCAAATCATTGCAGTATTTTTTAATTTCATCACAGAAAAATATTAGAAAAGCGTATTTGCATTTAAACAAAATTTTAATAAAAAATAGTTGAAATACTTCTTGAGATGACTAGTCACACTCATGAAAAAATCATATATCTAAAAATAAAATAACCAGATGTGTAGAGCTGCAATTTTCTCACCTCTTACCCTTTCTCCTACAACCAGACTGGGGTGCACATGAGGAGAGAGTGAATTTCCCCCATGTAAACTACTCCTGTCAATAGAATCCTTCAGCACTGAGTTGTCCCTTCAATATCACATAAGAGAACAGCAACAATCATAAAATATTACCTTATTATTAAAACTACAATTAAAACCTAGAACTTTTTTTTATTTTAAAGAGAATAGAACAAAACAGAACAAAACAAAGCAAAAGAAAACAATAGAGTCAAACATAATATAGCATTTCAAAACAGAACACTGCAAGCTATATAGGTTTTTATTTTTATTTTTTTGCGGCACCGGGGATTGAACTCACAACCTTGCATTTGCCAGGCAGGCACTTAGGCCCCTGAGCTAGATCCCCAGCCCTGTTTTTGAGACAGGGTCTCACTATGCCGTTCAGGCTGGCCTTGAGCTCACTTTGTAGCCCAGGCTGGTCTCGAACTCACAACGATCCTCCTGTCTCAGACAGCCTCCCGAGTGCTGGGATTACAGGCGTGAGCCACCACACTCGGCTAAGCTATATAGGTTTTCAAAACATAACAACAGGAGATTAACAATGGTTACCCTAGTGTCTCTTGCCTTCTTCAAAATAAAACCTAGAATATTTTTCAGATACTTTAACTATTTGTAAAACCATCTGATAAGTACCAAGTGTCAAAAGGAATGTTTAATGCTATTTAACTCTTGGAACATAATCACAAAAACCCTGGAGACCTTTGCTTGTACGCACCCTTCTACGTAAGCCTTTCAGAGTACTTGGTAGAGGAGCTGCATCACTGTTTCCAACACCATTCTCCATACTGAAATACTCACCTGCTGTTCTAATTCTCCAATAGCATCATTTGTAGGAGAGCTCACTATTTCCTTACTCATCAACTGGGAAATTAAAACAGCAAAATTAAGTACAATAAGTGATGCTGATAAAGCAAAAACATATTTACTTAAAAGAATAATAAAATCATAGCTTTTCATTGCCTTAATATGATGACTCTCAGAACATTATTCAAGTAAAAAATTTATTATTGATTTAACTAACAATGTTTGAGCTTATTAGTGAGGACATTAAGATTATGGAACATGAGCCAAAGTAAACCTCTCTGCCTTTAAAAAAAAAATAAAGAATAAAGAACGTTCAGGCATATTAGTGAGAACATTCTATTTTCTCGTTTCCTCTGCACTCTACTTCATCTGAGTCTTAGACTGATATTAATAATCAGCATAGAGGCCGGGTGTGGTGGCACACTCCTGTAATACCAGCCTCAGGAGGCTGAGGCAGAAGGATCACTGCAAATTTGAGACCAGCCTGGGCTATAAAGTGAGCCCAATGCCAGCCTGAACTGCATAATGCGACCCTGTCTCAAAAAGACCAAAAAAAAAAAAAAATCAGCACTACACACTGTGAATTCTCAATCTTTCTGTCTCTCATGAGATAATCAGAGTAACTTAAATCCAGGCTACTGGGCTGCAAATCAGAAGCACCAGCATGTCCTCAGAAACCCAACATTCTGAAAATGCAGACAGTATACATAAACTACAGTCTGAGGAAAGATGTCTTTCATTGGCAGAAAAGAAAGAGAAAAAATTAAAATTCTTATCTGTCTGCAGATTATTAAACCTGTTTTTCTCGTTGAAGTTAATCAAAGGAACTTTACAATATTAATATATCAAACAGCTTTAGAACTACAGGTACTAAAATTGGTTTCACCACCTTTCAAGATTTTTTTGAGGGGAAAAAATAGCTAAAAATAAGTAAACACACTGCAAAAGGCAAGTTTATACAAAGAAAAATTTGTTTGTATGAGACAAAGTTTATATGAAAAGTTCTATATTATTTGGTAAAGATTTTCATACATACATACATACATGAACATTATATAACTCACCTCTTGAATAGCAGTCATGACCACATGCTGGACTGACTCTTCCAATGTCATTATATTTTTAATATGTTCTATGATTTAAAAAAACACCACAATTTCAAAAAAAAATCCCTTTGCACAAAGTACCTTAACCATTCAATAAACAGAATATAAAAATGTATTAGCACAAATAATCCTTTGTGCAAACATATTTTTCATGTCCATTAAAAATAAGTTTAAAATATTGATATTAATATTTCATGTTTGAATTTGAGAAAAAACATGCTATAATTAATATTAAAATCATTATGAAAATAATTATTTAATTTTAAGCCCAGAAAGTTTCATTTATCCCCCCCTTAGTTCTTCCTAGGAAGGCTTTCAAAGGACCTATTTGGTCTCCATAAACTCCTGCTCAGCATTCAGTTTCTCACCACAAGAAGTTCATACTACTTCACCACAAATACAAGGTGATTGTCCTGAGTAAATGAGAAACTCTACAAAAGAATCCTTCGGTATTTACAGATTTGAATTCACTTCAACTGTATATTTTTCAGCTAAAACAACTGCTCTAAAATTCTAAGGACTTACTAGTTTTCTTTTTTTTGTTTGTTTTTTTTGTTTTTTGTTTTTTTGCGGCACCAGGGATTGAACTCATGACCTTGCGCTTGCAGGCAGGCGCTTAGGCTGCTGAGCTAGATCCCCGGCCCCAGGACTTACTAGTTTTCTAATAATTTTGTTTTAATGATTCTTTGGAAACTCCTAAAAGTTCTCTAAATTTTCATTTGTGAAGTCAGAAATTATATAAATAATGTGGAAGGCTGTAGTATGCATCTGACCAGTAAGTACTAAGGGAGAGAAAAAGAACAAACTAGGAGAATGTATGGATGATGGAATCTATTTCGTTTAAGTGAATTTCTTAAATAATTGTTTCAAGTTTGTAGAAACATTTCTAAAAATAACCCCTATTCCTATCACAAAAAATACTGTGACCAAACCAGTTCATTCTCAACATTGAGATTGTTGTAGTACCCTGAAATCATTCTAAAAATCAATTCTCACTGGAAAACTACCAAGCTGTGGAAGTTATCTTTATACTGGAGGTGATCTGTAAATTTTAATTAAATTACTAACAGTTTATTCACTCATCTGCTCATCTGTAAAAACTGAGAACGTGTATTTCCAAAAATAAATTTCATTCAATTTAGTTACATACTCCTGATTTTTTAAATAATGAAAATCATTTAAACTGTTTCCTTATACTTACTACTTGCTAAACTTTTTTCTTATGTAGCCTGAAATTGAATTTCCTTTCAAAAATGTAAGAACAAAATTGCTTAGTAACACTCAAATCTAAATGATGAACATATTGAATTTTCTACCAAAATTTGCAGGATGCAACAGAATCATCATTTTCAGGGAAAATTATAGCTTAAAATGTCATTTATGGCTTAGAGTAGAAATAGTTGATTAAGTCACAAGAAAACAAAAGAAGATAAAAGAAATTAAATAAAAACAAAATAGAACCAAAGACAAGGACTTCTTTTGAATGAATAAAACTGAAAAACTTGGTAACATTAAGCAAAAATAAATTACAAATAACATTAACTAGTATTAATCCTCTACTATTTTTTTTAATTCTGTATCATTTCTATCTTTTGTTTTTAAAATAAAAATAAAAAAAGAAACAAAGCATTACTCAAAACAAGTAAAAAAAAATCACAATATAAAAGAAAGCTACTAGATTTATATATGAATTACTTGTCACACTGTGATTAAGCATTTACAGAAGATTAAAGGTTCCCAAAAAATTGGTCCTTATGTTTATGAAAAAGTCCAATATACAGATCCTTGATATTCTCTATAAGTGAAAAATAAAAGCATATAAAGAAATACTTGGCCTAGAAAAAAACACTAGCTACTTAATAACAGAGACGTAATAATTTCAAAGTTTTCTGATATCTAATCCTCGTCTTTTTATTGGTTAATTACAGTTGATTATTTGTTGTTTTTCTCCATCTTGAAATTGTTCTTACAGAATTTATCTTGTCTTGTAGTTTTTAGTCATTGGCTACGTAACGTTGAATGTGGTCAGTAAGGTTGTGTCTTACACACTTAAGCAACTAAATGTCTTTTTCAGACACTCTATCACTGCACAATATTCCCAGGTTAACAAAGTTTAATAAATGTAGTATGCTATAACCAAGTGAATTACACAGAGAACAAAACAAGAAAACAGCATCAAAACACTCACTGCCCTGTCTTATGAGCTCCCGCAGAAGGGAGATCTAGGTCTGTTCTAGTCATAATTTTATTCATTACATGCAACCAAAAATGATCTTTTTGTACTCAGCAGAATAAGTATCATTCTGTTTGGGAATATTAATATAATGCACCGATTCCACTTATATCATCATACTCATCAGGAGATACACTAGGCAAGTATTCAAAAAAAATAAAATAAAATACTATCTAAAGAAGCCCAGATTGTAATTAGCTGAATATTTGTGGAAGACTGAATCAACTGCTCTGTCTTACAAAATAGATAATCCATGAGATAAAAAAAAGTATAATTTATTGAATATCCACCAAGTTGTAAACATTGGTTAAACTAGAATAAAATATATTTAATTTACTTATTGAGTATCAGAATTTAGGAACAAATAGGAAGCTCAAGATATGAAGCTTTTTAATGGCAGAGAAGGAACAGAATTCAGATTCTCTGGTTTATATTTCAGGTTGGTTTCTGCCATGCTGTAACAGTAAATTTTGATACCACTTTGTAAATGCTCATATAGCATTGTAGGTTTTTTCCTAGAAAGTAGAAAACCTCAGTTGGTTGAAATTCACTTACCTTGCTTCTTTTCACAGTTGACTGCGCAACCTAAAATAAGCTGGAGCAATCTCCCAAGCTCCACAGAATCTGAATATTCAGTTATTTGATTTAAATCAGGAATAAGTTCTTCAGAAATGTGCTGCCCCAAAAACTGCAATATCACGATAGTGAGTTAAGTCACTCATTTATATTACAAAAACTTTTTTACATGTAATTTTAAAAGAAAAATTAATTAGGTACATGAAACAACTCAAGATAAATTAACAAATGACAAATCAATGGTTATTGATTAAAACCAGTTAGCGATATTCAGGCAATCTCTCAATATTTTGAGTAACCAATTACAAACTGGTATATTCACTTTTTATTTGATTCTATTGTTAGAGAATCATTTAAACTAAAAAGCACATGAAGTAGTCTACTATTAAAAAATGTATATTAAACAAAATATTTATAATAAACGCATAGATGTTTAATAAAAAACTGCAAGATAAACTACTGCACTTTACAAACGAATAACACATCTAATAAATTTTCCTGGCTATTTTTTTTGTTTTGTTTTAATCTTATTAAAAATCTTGGCATTGAGAAAAACTTTAAAAAGAGTTTTAGGAATTAAGCGAATTCAAAAATTCTAGTGCATTCAATTTTTTTTAAATAAACTACGAGTTCACAAACCTAAAAATAGAGACAAAAATTTTAATGATAAAATCAACTTAAAAACTACCAGTCATTAAGTAATTAAAGAAATTTTGCGAAAATAATCAACTTAATGAGTATCAGTACAAAAGCAACTTTTATTGCAAATCCAGTATCTAAACTTCAAATCTGATTTTCACAAAACTTGTATGTTCTAAAAATGGTAATAATAAAATATTTCAATTATGAATTACATTCCCATGTGGTAAGTAAAAACCCGTCATTTTTTCAATGTCAATATAATTATTTTGTATTTGAAGTCAGATACTTTTCATACCTCATGGTAGTAACTCGTAATTCCTTGAAGAATCTTCTTTAAATTACTTGCCTAATGTGAAAAAAGAGTATGAAATAAATTATTAATGAAGGAAAACTTACACCAAGATGAGTGATAATAAAAACTTTTCCCTGATACAAGTAACAAAAACAGTATAATTACAGTGCAGAATTCTTCACCAAGAAAATGTTAAAAATAGTGCCATGAGCATAACAACAGAAATTCAAATTACATGAAGTAAAATTAACAGAACTAAAAGGAGAAAGGAACAAAACCACAGTCACTGTTACATAATTAAGAACTGCACCCCTCTTTAACAATAACTAGACCGAAAAATCAATAAAATATAAAAGATATACACAGCATATCAACATATTTGATATAACCCATATTTATAGAACAACTGTAGAATATGTAGTTTTCAAGTGTACATGGAACATTTCATGAACACAGATACTATAGTTAGGTAATAAAGTAAGTCTCAGTAAATGTAAAAAAATTTCTCATAAGATATGTTCTCAGGCAAAAATATAACTATATTGGAAATAAATAAATGAAAGGTATTTAGAATTTGAACTATTTATAAGTTTCCCCCAGATAAAAACAGAAATCACACAGGAAATTATGAAATATATAAGACTGGATGAAAGTAAGAGCATGGTATGTCAAAATGTGTAGGATGGGGCCTCAGCAGAGCTTAACGTAAGGGAAACAATGGGGCTAAAATTGACGTATTTAAGCTTCCACCTTAAGTTGCAAGAAAAAGAAGAGCATATGTGAAAAGAAAGGAAACATGATCAAAGAGGAAATGAATGACACAGTAGAGAGCTATTCGAAGAATATATAAAAATTAAAAAACAAATTTAAGGAAATATAAAAACCATAATTATCAGTATTAGGACAGATGAACATCGATCAGTTAAAGAACATACAGTAATTACTGTATTATCAGCATAATAATCCTGTTATGAACAACTGTACGCCAACACCTTATACGAAACCAATACATACACTACAATACACAACAAAATAGAAAAAGGTTTTAAAAATAGAGAACCAGTTTTGTAGTTCTTATAAGATATATTTACACAACTCAGCAAATCTACTTAGAAACTTTCCCAAGGAAAAGTATATATGTCTTGTTATGGTTTATATATAGATGCCCCCCCCCAAGCCTCATGTAGTCATGGAAGCAGCTAAATTTAACATTTGATTGATTCATTGTGTAGCTCTGGGATTGGTGGTGAGTCCTGCATCCACCCAGGGGTGGAGCTGACATACAATGTAAGGTTGGAAAGGAGACATGTTTTTCTCTCTTTTGGCATGGTTCACTCTTGCCACTTGTAGCCGCTATGAATGGCTGCCCCTCAGCCATGCCACCCCACCTTGGAACCAGCTGAATATATATTGAAACCCCCAAAACTGTAAGAAAAAAACCTCTCCTTCCTTCACTTTGGGCATCAGGTATTTTGTCTCAATGAGAAAAAAGTAACCAAGACATGTTTCTAAGAATAACTGATACTTAAGAATTCATAGCTGTTGAATTCATAATAAACCCAGAAACAATTTAAACAACTATCAACAAGAAAATAGCTAAGCAAATCATGGTATATCAATGTAATGAAATACACAGCAAAAACACCCAAGGAGTTACCACTAATAAACCAATGTGGATAAGTCCCAAAACATTATTCTAAATGAAAAATGCTAGGCATAAATAATACCTACTGTGTGGGTCCACTGATATGGAGCTCTAAACATGGTATATATAGTGACATAAAACAGATTCATGGCAGCCTGAGGTCAGAAAAGACTGAAGGGTAATGGCGGAGAGGTGTAAGTGCATGTCACTGGTTAATGAAAATTTGGTTCTTTATCTGATTATGATGGTAGTTACATGACAGCATATGCATGTCAAAACATCAACGGTACACAAGAAAGTGCACTCACAAATTAATTTTTGAAGAAGATGTAGTTGAACTTAGTGTTAATTCTAGGACTACTGCTTGGATTAAGTGCTGCTCTCATTCGTACCTTTATTCTCCAGTTGTCCCCAACATCCTCCTTAATTCGACTTAACCAAGATTCACTGAACCAAGCAACATCACTAAAACAGAAGTATAAATGTTAAACATTAAAATGTCTTTACTACTTCAAATATCAAATTAAATCAACACAGAAAGTTATTTTATAAGCTTACAGCTTTTTCTTATAAAATTAGTGTATATTTGAATGAGCCCACTGAATGTTTTGTGATTCTTAAGGAATTCATTAGGCTATTCATATTAAATTAAGTCATTAACACCTTCAATTTAACAAACATTTATTAAATATTTAATGTTGGACATCCCGCTATCAGAAAGCTCCAAAGGTAACAACCCTGAAGGGGCAAGTAGGAAATGAACATTTTAATAAGCAACTACCAAATTTCATTTAAACATCATGGAAACTTGATGAAGGATATATTACTATTTCAATCTTCCTATTTGGGAAACTGGGTATGAGAAAGGCTAAGCCATTTACCCCAACTGAAGCTGGTACACGGCAAAGTGCAAAGAAAATCAATCTGACTGAGTAAATAAGTTTGAGAAAGTTACAAAAGTAAGTTTAGTATTAATCAGAAGCCCTATATTGACACTGAACGTCAAGACAAATAACTGCTATACAAAGTTTTTATGTATTTTATAAAGTTTTGAAGGACAACTGACTATATTTAGTGAAATATATTAACATTATATTCTAAACAAATATGGGTACTATCTACTATAAGAAACTGAGTAATATTAATTTGAAGATAAAGAATTTACTATTTTGAATCAGAGAAAACAGCCATTAAAAGAAGAAAGTAGCACAAAAAACTACTCAAAAGAAAATAAGATGCTTTAAGGATTAAACTAAAAAAATCACAAAACATTAGGGCTGAAGTAGTCTTAAAGGTCTCATCTACATTTTTACTAAAATATGGGGTAGGCCTCTTTTCCAAGGTCATATTTTAAATTTAAAAATACAAAACTGAAATAGTTACATGTTGCTTAACCTTTCTGGCTAGTATAACCAAAAAATGGCTTCAATATTTTCAATTAACTTATTTGGAATGTAACCATTTTCTTTAAAGTAAATTTATGTTAGTTATGCTCAACTTTTTTCCAGATGATGAGACTACAATTATCAAAACAATTTAGCTAAATATATAAATGATATACTGCTAACCAGATACTTGAAATGACTGAACTGCCTTTCTTTTTACATCAGAATATAAAATCAAAAAGGCTTAGATGAGCCATGCCAGGTGTGACAGTTACCTTTTTTTTTTTAAGTACTAGGGATGGAACCCAGGGCCATCACACTGAGCTACATACCCAGACCTTTTATTATTTAATTTTAATTTTTTATTTTGAAATAGCATCTCACTAAGTTGCTGAGATTGAACCTGGGATCCTCCTGCCTTGGCCTCTTGGAGTGCCGGGATTACAAGGCATATACCACCACACCTGGCTGTAATAGTTAATTTTATGGGTCAACTTGACTAGATCACATTACTAGATATCTGGAGAACCATCTCTAAACACTGCAGTAAGAATTTTTTAAAGTAAGATCAATGTTTAAATCAGTAAACTGAGTAAGGGACAGTACCCTCTGCAAAGTGAATGGGTCTTATCTAATCAACTAAAGGCTGAAAAAGAAAGACTGATGTCCCCCACCAAAAAGCAAATCCTGTCAGGGAATCTTCCTTCTGGGTCTCCAGACTGCGACCAACCTGCAGAATCTGCACTTGTAAACTTGTGCAATTACACCAGCCAACTCCTTACAATAAGTATCTGTGCATGCATGCATGCACACACACACCAACATTTACCTTACTGGTTCTGCTTCTCTGCAGAATGCTGACTACTACAATAGTCTTCTAACTGGCCCTGAAAAAAACCTAAGTCCAGTATATGATCCTATGATGAACTACCTTCAGAAACTGGATCTAGAGATTAAGCCTATTCTTCATATGTAGTTTTTCCAACGTAATTCCTTCATTAGTCTTACATTGCTCTTTATCTTCCTTTCCTTCCCAAATCATCTTTAGCCCTGAGAAATGACTATTTCATATCTTCTCCACAAGAACATATCTCCTGTTTTCTTATAAACAAATTTACCCTTTCTCAAATAATTTTGGCAATCTTTCTCACTTGATACTCAACTTCAGAAATCTCTGGACATATTTCTTTTTGCATTGCTGTATCTACAAGTTTTAGCAAGTTTCCCAATGATTTCTTTTCTTATATTTCTCAAAACCTCAATGAAAGGGGACAAAGGACTTATTAAGCAATTATTTTCTAATAAAACTAAGAAAAAAATCACTACATGATTATGTTTAACTCCTTCCATGGAATCTGCATTCATCTTTAACAACTTCACCAACAAAATTCTGGTAGTAATTAGTACCTACTAGTTACTATAAATAACTATTGTGTTATTGGCAGCCCTTGAAGCTGGAAACTGACCACACATACAAGGCTTGAGCAAGACCATCCCAAGAACAAAAAGCGCCCAGGGCAAGCCATGTGAAGATGCTGCTCCAGCCCAGAGACCCAGCCCCAAGACAATCTGAACAATAGGTTGCTAGGACAACAGGGTGTCATTTGACATTAAGTTGCTAAAAGGTATAAATAAATGTCCCCTCAGCGAGGGGCCAGTTCCTTTCCTCCCATCAGGAGGGTAAGGGCTCCACGTGACCCCAGCTTTGTCCCTCCTTTATTTTCTCATCCTCTCTCAATCCTTCACCCAAGCAACCTCCAGGGCCGCATAGGTCGGGGCACTGTTTCACTTCAAAGGACACCCTGAGACACTATTCTTGAATAATCAAAACTCTTCTGTACTCAACATGTCAAAATGTGATCTGCATTTTTGACCCACTTGTATGAATTTTATTTATTTTTATTAATACCCTAAATTGATGGTGTATCAGAAGGACCTTAAGATACTAGGTTTTTATTACAGCTGACTATAGGCAATAGCTTTGGAGTCAGACCAAACTGATATAAACCTCAACTTTGCAATTTACTCATTAGTGCACTTTCCAAAAGCAAGTCACTTCTCTATTCCTCCCTCCTCATATATAAATTGATGGTAAAACCAGTATCTACCTGATAGAGGAGCAAAAAGTAGATGAAATAACTTACATAATGTGATCTACAATGTCTTTAGTAAACACTCAGATATTGTTTACTGTGGTTATCATTTTAGATACTACACTCAAATATCTGCTGTATAGATAAATAAATATGTGAATATTCTATATTCTCCATCTCACTCTTCTCTCTCTTATAAAACACTACACCCAATGACAACAGAAATAAGCAAAGAGTTTATCTGGTGCTTAAAGTTACAAAGCTGTCTTTCTTTTGGGGAAGTGGCATCCATTCTTATAGTTGTAGGTACAGCCATTATCAGAAACGAACAAAAATCCTATTTTTAAGTTGTTCTAACCCTGGGTACAGCACCTGAGAATATAATCTTACTTAGAAATATGGACTTCTCTGATGTAATCAGGTAAGATGGGCTTACACTGAGTCAGAGTGGGTTATAATCCAATACGACTAGTGCCCTTAGAAGAGACACAGATACAGACACAAATGGAAGACGACCATGTGAAGGCAGAGGAAGCTGCAGTTATACTGCTATAAATCAAGAAATTCTAGACACTACCAGTGGCTGGATGAGGCAAGGAAGGACTTTCTCCTAGAAGCTTTGGAGGGAGGATGACCTAACCAACGCCTTGATTTTAGTCCTTTAGCTTCAAGAACTGTGAAAATTAACTTCTATTGTTTTATGCCATCTAATCTGTGGTACTCTGCTATAGCTGTCCTAGGAATCTAGTACACTTGTAGTTATAGTTTTTCTTTATGTGTTTTTTTAAGTAACAGAAGGTTCTAAATGCATCCTAAAAAGAGAGATACTTAACACATATTTAAATTAAAGATAATTAAGGACCTGCAGAACCATAGCAGTAACTCCATGACTCTCCACACCTAAATCTTATTACTTGGACACCACTTTTTAAGGTTCTCAATTAAAAGCATATTTTCCTGAGGTAAATAAGAATGACTGCCTAAAATTCTGCTACTTTAACACATACAACAGGCAAATGAAGCAATAAGAGAAAGCAAAAAACAGAAAGTTAAGTCGACTTTTAATAAAAAAGAAAGCTTTCTTAATTGGGTGACTTAATTGACTGACTTCGTTTCTTCCTGTAGGAAAGCTATTACAAGACATTAAAACAATAAAAAACAAAGGAAGAAAAATTAAGAGATTAGTAATAACAGTGGAAAAAAATGAATTGCTGATAAAGACACAATTTAGATCACATTTATCTGATGCTACTCCAAAAATCACATAGAAGCTGGGCATGGTGGCACACACCTATAATCCCAGCACTTGGGAGGCCGAGGCAGGAGGATTGTTGTAAATTCGAGACCACCCTGGGCTACAAAGTGAGCTCAAGGCTGGCCTGAACTGTATAGTGAGACCCTGTCTCAAAAAGACCAAAATAATAATAACAATAATGATGAATAAATATTATATAGAGTACAAGGGTCAAATCAAAGAATATATATATGTGTATATATCACATCATGGTAAATCAATGTCTCTTCTATCATCATATGGCATAAAGTTACTAAAGCCTACCAAATATATATACAAATGTCATCTTTGGATGGTGAATATATATCAGTTCCTACATTGACAACACAAAACTGAACATATGTCAAGTTTGCTTCCATACCACTTACAACACATTTCAATGAAAAGGAAGCAAGATACACATTCTAATGACAGAAATAATGATTTCCCCAAATCATTAAGAAAGGGCTCAGAATACTTGGTGCTGACAAAGCAAATTTTACAATTAATCAGGATTATCACTAAAACACTTAACGTCTCATCCCTTGAGAACCTGCACTCCTTTTTGAGCATGTACTTCTTTAATTCTTAATAAACCTACCTATGTCTCTCAAAAAATTAAGAAAGCAGAGAATAAGAGGATATTTTAGAATGACTAAATGATTACTTTTCCCTTTGTCATAAGTTAACATATTATTTGTCTTTTATGGTGTTAATTTTGGGTTAACTAAAAAATGTCTTTTCAAATCAGATCATTCTGAAGATTGCAAACAACTACAAGTTTATTAAAATTTTAAACTATCTTTCTATGAGGTAGTATTCAGTGTTCATTAAAGTAAAACTTTACATGACACGGTAACAAACAATCGATTTGTGATAATACAATAATGAAGCAGAGACAGAATCTTGTCTTTAAAATAAGCTAATGCAAAATCATCATGACTATTAACTAACAAATTAGGGGCACAGAATTAGCCTTGTTTGTTCTATTGAAAGTGCAGCTTATGGTATATACTATAACCCTAATTATGTTTGATATGTTTAATGGATTATGTTTGAAAAGTAACAGAAAACAATGGATTTAGGAACTTTTCATACAAAATAGGTCTAGCTTAAAAAATCATTTTATTAGTACAGTTGCCTAGCACCTGTGACTTCACATTTCATTCATTCATCACTTCATAGTTGGTAATTCCTAAGTTACCACTGTTAATTCAGAATAGACTTTAAAATTTAACATTTTCCCAAATCCAGTATGTATGTCTCAACAATCTTTGAGAAAACAATCTCTGTGCACTGGTAATTTCAAATGACAATAATATAAATGTAGGAAAAATTCATTCCTATTAACTGTAGGAAGCAACAAATGCTTCATTCGTTAACCTTTTTCTTTTGTCATTATCTTGTGAACACACACAGAAAAATGTTAAAATAAAATTTCTCGAATAAATAAGAACTTTTTTCCCATATTTAGTCAAGATGTATCTCTATGAATATGCAAGGAATAATAAGGTGGTGAATGACTTCATTCCCTAGCTGTAAGAAAGCCTTGGTACTGTTATGTCTGCATACATCGTCGAATAGGATAAAATCAATGACCTGGGAATGTGAATCTACGTGTTCTTGGGCTTAGGATTCTTTTCAGTCAGAGTTTGACTCATACTCACATTTGATGAAGAACTTGTGCCATGGCAACTCCATTAGTCAGCTGTTTGACATCTTGACAAGGTGAGGCAGTCTTGAATGTCTGCAACTAAAATGACATAAAGCAAATGACCTTATTTGCTTTATTATCCCTAAAGGGTAGCATTATAGAATAAATAAACAAAAAAAGCTAAAAATTATCTTGTTTTGTTTAAATACAGACCTATCAAATGAAACTATGGTAATACGTTTCTACAACTGTGTAATATGTAAATAAAAAACTAACTGTGCATAAAACCATGCCTAACAGTAAAATACATTAATGTCCTATATAAAGTAATCAGAATTTCTGAATAATGCAAAGCCAAATAACTCTAGTCTCTAGACTCTAGTCTTTTCCCATTTTTAGGAGAACACTGGAACAAGAACTTTGAAGTAACATTTACAAGTTCACATTTCACTCATGTGATAAAAAATAAAGGTTATAAATGTCAAATCTAAAAACTACTTACAGTTTATTCATAGGCTCTGAGGTAAAATAGGACTTCTAACCACTACTCAAAAATTGGCCTTGGGCATGAAGAGTCAAGGGCTCATCCACCATGTGAAGTTGTTTATATCTCATTTAGCTTTATAATGACTTTCTAAATCTCTTTTTGTTAAACATTAATACATGAAAAATAGAAATGGAACGGTAGCCAACTTTTTCAAAGAAGCAACTATAAGACAGAAAAACTTTTAGAAAGCAAATTATACCACTACTACAATGGACCATGTTTTTTCCAGAAATCTAATTTTAAACCACAAGGATCTTAAATTAAATATACAACAATTCTCTTTTCCCACACACCTTTATCTTCTTCAATATTGACTTAGAATTCCTGCATTTACCACATAAGTGCCATAACCCAATAAAATTCTCTCCCATCGCAATTTACCACTGTTAGTTCTATGTGCTTTTAGTCTACAAATCTGTCTCTGGACAGAATGCACAGGCAGACTAACGTTAGCCACAGTCACTTCCAAAGCACACAAAGACACTTTACTAAGCTCTACTCTGTATGGCACACTGTGGTAGAGGATGGAGTTGCAAAAGATAATCACCAGGTTTGTACCCTTCAAGCTCCTCCAGTCAAAGGTGAAAGAATAGGAAAAAGACAAATCATTTTAGACAATATGATAAGTTTCACAATTGGAGTACACACAAAATGTTTTGAAAAAAATATAAAACTTAATGCCGGGTATGGTGTTGCACTCCTGTAATCCCAGCACTCTGGAGTCTGAGGCAGGTGGATCGTTGTGAGTTTGAGACCAGCCTGGGGTACAAAGTGAGCTCAAGGGCAGTCCAAAGTGCATAGTGAGACCTTGTCTCAAAAAAACACCAAACTTAATAAACCTAATTAGGGCCTGTATTTAGGAAAGACATTGTGGCGGTGGTTCTCAGATAGAAGGTCTTGAAGAATTAGTAGCATATTCTGTAAGTATAGGAGGAAGCAGGAAAAGGAAGCTTCAGGAAATTGGAATATGGTAAAAGTAGAAATATATGAGAAGTGATGGCATTTGCCGAAATGCCTTTTAGGATAATTGGATTTGCAGCAGAAAGGATGGGGAAGGGATGATAATCAAGGGATTAAAAAGACAGGCCAGGATGCTTCGGAGCCATGACAAGAAGCTTGGATTTATAGCCTTAGTGGCACAGCTATGGAATGGGAAACAGAACAATTTCTACCTAAGATGGGGGGTTAGGGGATGGGGAGCAAACCAAATAGCAATCACTTTCAGACCAGTGTTACAGATAGCTATGTTAAATAGAATATTGTAGGCAGTCAGACAAGGCTGGGCCCTTAAAAGGTCAGTGCAGAAGACAACTGCAGCCACAGGCTTATTCACTGAAGGCCAGACTTCAAGAAAAAGAACTACTCATCCATATACTTCCCCTAGGGATGAGTAGCAGTAACTGATACTCTTAAGTAGGCAAAAACCACCTTCGAGTAGAGGACCAAACCTCCTTACCCACCCCTTCTAGGAGAGTCCCTGTCCATCCTAACGTGACCTGTTTCCCCATTTGATCCCCGTTTAATCCATATTACCTAAGCAACTACATTTGTATACTTATTGGCTGACCACAGTTTTGTTTCACTTCACAACTATCCTATGATTTGTCATTGGCTCAATATTACCTAAGCGACTGTACTTGTAAACTTACTGATTGATTATAGTTCTGTCCCACCTTAAGCCCACCTTACTTCCTGGCTTTGCTCGATAAAACACCCTTGAGAAGCAAGGTTGACAGGCGACTCGCTTTCTGGGCCTCCTTCTGTCCCACTCAGAGAGAAGCTTGCTTTCTTCCAATAAATTCTTCCTACTCATAACCTCCACTGTTCTAGAATTCATTCCCTGATTTTAGAGAACAGGAACTTGGCACTTTGGACATCGAGCAGGTTGGGAGTTTCATCCCCCTATATCATTATGAGCTCAGTGGCTGTTAGCAAACTAGCTATGAACTATGGTTTTTCTAAATCTGAGAGAGAGAATGAATTTATGGAATATTTGAAATGTAAAATAAGGATTTTGCAATTGAGTAGATATGTGGGGAAGAAAAACCCCAGGGCTTAAAAACATTTTTTTTCCTATGTGTGTGTGTGTGTTTATTTATAGGTAATTTAGGTATACGTAATGATCACATTCATTATAAGAATTTGTAAATGCACATTATATAGTTTTCTTTTTTTCCCATTCCCATTCCCTCTTTGCAAACCCCCTTGTCCTCCCCATTCACAAAGTTTACTTTTCATTTTATCCTTCTTTTCTCATTTTTTCGTACCCTTCCTTCCTTTCCCTTCTCTCATTTCCTTTTTCCATTTGAACGGTTTTCTATTTCACAAAATCTATTGTACATTTATGTTCTTATTTAGACTTTCAGTTTCTCACACCAGAAAGACAATGTAATATTACACATGTATGTCCAACATATATCACTTATGATTATGGTCTCAAGGTCCATCCATTTAGCTATAAATGTCTCGATTTTAAAGCATTTTTAGAAGGAAAACAAACTGTGGCTCACATTTTTCACCACTTGCTACTTAACTATTAATCTTAAGAGTTGCATCATTAATATTTTACAAAATGGATATGAAGGATATGATCATGATTGTGATTTTACAAGGACAATATTGGAGTCATAGAATATTAGGCAAAATATAAAGATACATTTACTCTATAAGGAAAACATTAACTAAGGAGTTGCCTTCTTGCCCACTATGTTCAGATTACAATCAATTTCTCCTCCTCATAGCCTGGACACTGAACTGTACCAACTCCACACAAGGAATGTAAACATTATGTACTGTAAACATGTACTAATAAAATTCCAAAAAGATAATAAAATAACAACTCTCAAAAAATAATTGCAAGTTAAATTAGGTAACAGAGAGTATCATTTAATTTAGCTATAGTCAAAGGTTCTATTACCAGCAACAGGCAAATAAATTAAAAAACTGAGGCACTGAGGTATGAGGCCAAAGTAGAAAAACAAAAGAAAACATATCTTTCACATTATTCAGTATAAAAGTGAAGAAGCAAAAGGTCTTTTGCAGAAGTGACCCAAAAAGGACAGACAGGCCTTCCCGGGTGCCCACCATTAAGCATATCATTCTGGCAAACAATGCCATTATTTCCTTCTATATTATTTAATTAAACAAATAATCATAAACATAGAAATGCTATCTCTGAACTGCTTCAATATAAACATCACAGAAATTAAAGAAGAAAGGGGTCTTCACAATTAGCCAACAAAAAAATCTTGATCAACTCTACCTTCATATTTCCCTTATCTAGGTCCTCATTTTGGAAAGACAGACATTATTTAGAGTTTTAAAATCTTCATAAAAACAATTTGGTCTTAGCAATTTTCTTAATTTGCATATATATTTCTTTTTATTTTTTTTACACCTGTCAAAGTCAGATGAACCAAGAGAACCATTAAAAGTATTTAATTCCATATTCAAATTTTATTGGTGAAAGTAAAGTCCAGAGATAATAAACTTCCAATGCCACAGAACCAATAAACACAATTAAATGTATCTTTACACAAATATTTCTTCAAACTCTCATACAATCCCTCAATATGTAAGATATGGTTGTCAGTCTCAAATTTTCTAAGTAGCAGTATACATCTAAGTGCTAATTATGTGAAGAACGCCAAATCATAAAATACTTTAAAAACACTTTAAAAATTACCCTAAGAGGCATCTCTTCATCTAACCAACTTCTCTTGAATTCACTCTCCTCCTAGTGCTGAAAGTACTTACTTCCAAATCTATTCTCACCTTCATGACTTGGCTCCTGTTTTTCTTTTCTCTCTGTCTTCCTTGACATACGACATTCCTAGGCATGCTTGGGTGCACGTTACAGGGCCAGGAATACCCTGACATATCTGTATCGTCCCCTATCTCCCTTCATTCTGTAGTTCAAAGTTCTACATTTCTGCCAGCAGTAAATGCCTGTGTTTGGAAGAGTCATTAACCTTGATTTCTACTCGCTAAAAGCCATTAATCTGTATCACAATTAATGGTGAAATACTGTTAGTGAGATCAGGACCAAGACAACTGTATTTACTATCACCACTTTGATTCAGTGTTATACTGATGATCCTATGTGGTGTTGTTCCTCCTAGCAATATCATGTTTCCTTGAAAATAAGCCATAACTGGAAAATAATCAGCCTTAATAACTAGAGATCAAAAATGCCAGACCCAACCATTCTGTCCTTGCCTTACCTGCCTTCCAGAGTAGGCACCAAGCAAAAGAACAGTGATGGCAGGTTAGTCAAGGATAGGTTGACCTGGGCTGGCATTTTTGATCTCTGGTTTTCAAGGCTGATTATTTTCAGCTAGGTCTTATTTTGCGGTAAAGAAGGTAGAGCAGAAAACAGGTCAGATGGGCGTTGATGTCAAGTAGCATACTGATGATTTCAGAAGTTAATTGTTATAATGATGTAATGACAGAAGGAGGTTAACAAATTATAAATGGATGGTGTGGGCAACAGATAAGTACTACCATTTCTTGTTTTGCTTTCTTTCTTTGTTTTGTGCTTATTATTAGCACCTTTGCAGTACATAATGAATGTTCATCATGGGCAGCTGGTACACATACATAACATGTCTTCCACTTCCCTTCCTTCCCCACTCCCCTCCCTGTATTTCTTGGTCCTCTTCCTGTTCCAAAAGATGTACCTCCTCGTTTCCTATTGTCTTTTATTCTGCTCTTTAATTTACTTATACTTTGGGATTCAAACATAAGAGAAACTATGCAATATTTAAGTGGTGTGTCTGATTTATTTCACTTAACATTATGGTCTCAAGGTGCATTCATTTTCCCACAAATGACTCAAGTTTGTCCTTCACAGCAGAGTAGTGCTCCATTGTGTAAATACATTTACCTTATCCATTCATCTGTTGATGGACATATAAGCTGCTTCCAAAATTAAAGTATTATGAATAGGTACCCATGTTTATAGCTACCTACTAAAAACACAAGTGTGCATATGTCGCTGTAATATGATGTCTTAACCTCTTTGGGGAAGATAACTAGAAGGAAACAGTTGGGTCAAATGGAATTTCTAGTTTTAGTTTTATGAGGTATCTCCGTACTGACTTCCGTAACAGTTGTACTAGTTTACATTCTCACCACACCAAAGGAGACAGTTTCTTTTTTCCCCACAGCCTCAGCAGCATTTATTGTTGTTGTTGCTGTTGTTGTTATTTATGACAGCCATTCTTTCTGGAGTAAGATGGGGTCTCACAGTTTTAGTTTGCATTTCTTCAATGGTCAGAGATGTTGAACATTTCTTCATGTATTGGCCATTTGTCCTTCTGAGAAGTACCTATTTGTTTCAGTTGCTCACTTAAAATTTTTTTTAATTTGGGGAGGGTCTAATTTTTTGTTATTTATATATTCTAGATACTAATCCTCTCTTTGAAGAATAGCTAGCAAAAAATTTCCCTGTTCTGTGGGTTGTTTCTGTACTCTATTAGCTGTTTCCTTTTTTGTGCAGAAGCTTTTTAATTTGATATGATTCCATTTGTTTACTCTTACTATTTCTTGTGCAACTGGGGTCCTGTTCAGAGTGTCTTTGCCTACACCTTTGTCTTCAAGGCTCTCACTTATTTTATCCTCCAGCAGGTCAGGTCAAGTGTTTCTGTTTTAATATTTAAATGTCTGACCCATTTTGATGTTAGTTTAGTACATGGTGACAGATGTGGGTC